>CABFWO010008739.1:0-15885 GCA_902155825.1 Timema genevievae | reverse complement strand
CACGCCTTCTTTCTACCTGCTCAGGCTAGTCGTACTTGTAGTTACAAAGATGGCTTAGAGCTTAGAGGGAATATACCCGAATATTTATGAAGGAAGAGTGGGTACTATTGTTAGGAAAACTCACCCTCTGTGTACCCCAACCTCCCAAATACTGGCAATCAAAACAATACCAGCTTGACGTATATTTTGTTTTTACCAATGCATATTACCACCCATTCTGGCTATACACTTATGTACTACTTACGATGATGGTTTTGGAGTTTAGAAAGGCTATATTCAGAGGACGTGAACCACCATTTGCGTGGAGGGAGAGTGAAATACTATTTTGGAAAAAACCAAACTCAGTACACCCGACCGAGGTTTGAACCTTGATCTCTCCGTCATCGAGAGTCCAGTCTGCTACGAGAGCAGCACGTTAGACCACGCTTGACGTTTAGGTCATGTTCCCACTAATGTGGGTGTATGTAGTCATGAATTAAGTTATTTCGATTTATAAACATGTTTATCTTAAACTTATAAACGAACTATTTGAGGAAAAGCCCTACTCGTATTGGATACAAAATTTTATGGGCTTACATGATCTCTGTGATGTATAAGGTGCCCCGTTATAATTGTTTATAAAAAAAATTATTGAAGGTATTTAACGTGCACTTTCTGAACCGAATGATTAGATCAGCACACAAGAATTTCTATGAGCGAGAGTGAAAGGGCCTACCAATATTGCCAGGAAAGGTATATTCACTTAACTTACAAGCTTCTTTTACATGCTAGAATTGACATGGGACCAACGGCTTTACTTATCCTCAGAAGGAAGCTGTGCTACGGATTTTCATCGCTCAAAAATAATCCGTTGACCCCAGAAGGATTTGAACCCACGAACATTAGTTCCTGAGACGAGCACTTTACCCTAAGAACTGAAGTTACTTGTAATTGTTAGTTGTAAATTCCACTACCCTGAACGGTAGCAAGCCTAATCTACACATTCCCCTCTGACGTGGTTTATAAAAAAAAGGCCATTGTATAATCTGTCAATCTGCGCTGCGGTGAGCGGGCTGGGAACTAATGAACTCATAAATATTAGCGCCTATCAAGTACATCTTAGTTCAAAGTGCACTAAGCACATATTCAAATATTATTATTATTATTACTATTATTACTATTACTATTATTTCTTGGTATTAATTAACTGTATCTATATAACTACACGATTAGATTTAACTATATGTTTCTTATTAGACTAAACTGCCAAAGACGGTGAGATCATGGTTCGATCCCAGTCGCGTGCACTGAGAGTGGTTTTACCTATAGGGTTTTCCACTCTCCCTCCACGAGAATTTGGGTGCACTTACGCTAAATTAAAAACCTTCCTAATCCCTAACACATTAGTGTAATAATTAGTACATAGGCGTATAAACCAAACGGGTAGTAAGACGTGGTGTTTAAAAAAATTATATATATATTTATTTATTTATTTATTTCCTGGTGTCGTCTTTGGAGAAAAAAACTATACTTTAAGCTTTAAAACTTGATAGTTCTTGAGTAGACCTATATTCATTTTATTTAAAGAGCTGGATTTTTTTAATAAAATATTTGTCAAATTTTTTTGAAACTGACAAATTTCTGAAAATATTTTAGGAAAAATATTCCAATAAAGAAAATTTTCCACCTCACATCTTTAGGTTTGTCCCTAAACATATATAAAAAGTATATTTTCAACTTATTCCTTAAAGGGTTCATTATTTTCATGAAAATGACTATACAGCTGGCTGAGTTAATTGATAAGTCCTTTGTCATTATATATCTCCTTAAATGCACGATTGGCAACAACAACAAAACATTCGTCCAAGATTGTAGCAGCGGCCTTATTATATTAGGAACAATAATTAATTAGGCTAACCTAAATTCCGTCCTAAAACTGGTATGAGTACAAGCTTTTATGAAAACTTTGCCCCATCATTAGCAAAGGCGGTGGAAATTCCATCCCAACTAATCTTCAAAGGTGTGCCATGTAAATTTTTACCTGTGTAATTTTCTCAATGAGTCTGGATATTCTAAGAGGACAATACATAATTGTGAGATTTTGTATAGTTTTTAAATTTTTAACTGAAATAAGTATATTTGTTAAGACTTTTTTTTTTCTAGGAAAGTGAGATTTATATTTAAAATAAAAACATGGCAAATATAAAAACTGTCATCAAACAATTATTTTAGAAGGCAAATAATAGTTTCTGCACTACGTCAATAGAGTTATTAAGGGAAATTTGCCTAATATCGCGTGACTTGTAGAATGCATTAAATCATTTGAATGTGGCAACAGGCAGAATTAATTTTCATATAAATATATCCTAAACTAATATGATAGTTTTTGATAAGGTTGGATCAGGAAATGATTATCATCCTATTATAAAGGGAAAACTGTTAGAATTAGTGAATGATTGTTTGTATCTGGGCAGGAAGTTCTGTAAAAATGGAAGGATGGATGGTGAAATCGACAGATGGGTGAATGCATTTCGGAGAGAAGTTGGATGTGGGTGGACGATTGTAAAGAATGAAGTAGCATCGAAAGAGGCAGAGATGGCAATATATAAATGTGTGTTAACGCCAACATTCTTGTATGGATGTGAAGCATGGGTTTGTCAGTAAAAATACAAGAGAAAGGTGAATGCGACTGCAATAATATATCTAAGAAGAGTACGTGGGAAAACTCGTATGGACAGCTAGTAATGAATGGGTGCTGAATAATTGTGGTTTGAAAGACAATTCAAGAGTTAAGTGTGAAAGAAGCGTCTTACGTTGGCTTGGGCATGTGGAGAGGATGAGTGTGGGGCCAGTGACGAAGCTAAAATATGAATGTAGAGTGTGTGGATCAAAAGGAAGGAGTAGGCCAGGTAAGATGTGGCTAAATGTTATAGACGAATGTGTGAAAAAGAGAAACATTATGAGTTTTGAGAATAAAAGAACATGTATGACTCGGTGTATGGATGTTGTTGAAACGAAGGGAGTATGCAAGGATAGGAAATTGTGTAGAAATCTAGTGATGATGGATTAAGTACAAATCTGTTGTTTTTTGAGCTATATGCATAGTTTGTTGCCTACCCCGTAAGGCAATGGCTTGATTATGTATGCATATATGTTTTCTAAATTGTTAAGCTGAGCCATTTATCGGCAACAACTTGAATTTGTAGCTAATTTATTTATTTATTTGAGTTATTTAACGTGCACTTTCTGAATGGACTATAGCTAAAGATGTAGTTCTATGAGCCTCCCTTAATTTAATTGATCCCTGAATGTTTATAATAGAAGGTGTTACTAGTGTTATAATATTTGATAAATTGATTAAATTTCCAATAAAACCGATTTAATCAACTATTTATCTAAGGAAAGTATGTAGAAAATTAAACTTAATTTTGCTTTCAAAATAATTTGTAGTTTTTTATTGTTAATTTAACTTGCAAGTAGGATATTTTGTCGGCGTTCACCACGATGCCATATTTTTTTAATTCCCTAATGTTCCCAATATCGCACACCCACCATGGTGGTAATATGGCACTGTGAGATATTTGGCACAATAGTAGCATACAATTATTCATTGGAGATACTGCCAAAAATACGAAAGAACTAAAACTCAGATGACATGAAGAAGACCATTATTAACTGTTAAGGTGAAGCCATTGAGATTATTGAAGTCATCAAGACCGTTATCTTTCCAAAATTAACTTTAAAAGACAAAAAGATAACTAAAGAAGAGGTTTTTATCTATTCATCTCAACGCTTGGAAGAAAAATGGTCTTTCCTAAATAAATTGAAAAGTCAATGGTCTCGTACTGTTTAGTAATGGAAACACAGTTTTTTTGTCTCACTACTAAAGATATTAAGAGAATGTATTTCAATCGACAAATTAACCTTCCCCAATCCTCACCGTTTTTCTGAGAAAAAAGGAAATCTGGGTGGAAGAGGTATCGTGGTTTCTTTAAACAAAATCCACATCTAACTCTTCGCAAGCCTCGAGTGAAGTCAGCTTTAAAAGTAAGGTCTCACACCTGAGAGAATGAAACTCATTTTTGACATTTATGAGCCACTTTTGGAAGAAATAAATATTTCTCCTAATCCTTTGTACAGTCGCGACAAGACAGAATTTTATCTTACGTTCAACATAAAACTTTCAAAGTGATTTATTTCAAGAGGAAAATACAATTTGGGGCCTCCACGGAAATAAGATTTTTTGCCACTGCTGCAACTTGTAAGAGTGCAGATGGTCATTTTATCCATCTTCTTCTTGTGTACCCAAGAATTCACGTGAAAGCAGAGTTATTATATTATGAAGCTCCTACCATTATGATTGCCCCATGTCATAAGTCGGTCTGGATTCAGATCGAGCTGCTTACGCAGTGGTTTCATCATTTTCTGAGACATGTCAAGCCAGCAAAAGAAGACCCTTTTTTCCTTGTACTTGATGGACACAATTTTCATACAGGGAATGTTGAATTTCGCAATAATGGTGAATTGATTTCAAAAATGTGGATTATTTTCATATAATCGTAAATTTTTTATGACTGCATATTTCAGTATGAAAGTAGGAATGAACTGGCACTAAAAGCTTCAGCCAAATTACCTACTTTCGATCCTCAAACTCCAAGTTTATACGGCACACAATATATTTTTCGGATTTCTGGTGGAACAACCAACAATTTCCTTTCAACTTCTGATATCAGTCCTATCCAATTCATTACATATCTGAGTGTTCCTGACAATGGTCATCCTTCACGACCTGGAACAAACTGCAACGGGGTTTATGAGCTCACCTTACAAAAACCAGCTCTGTACACTACTTATGAAAAAGTCTTCAAACCAAATGGGAAAGAGTGATACAAAGAAATTGTCTCTAAAAGAACATCCCATCCAAGGAAAAAAAATTTATTCGTATGAATAAACTTTCATTAATTCTTCCAACACCGATGAAGACAAGACTGAACCATCCTTAATAGAAACGGATAGTGAAGATTGAAGTAAGGGTCCTGAGTGTTTTTTATGGTAATGAACTATACTCTGATGACAAACAAGGGGAACCGAATGGGCAGTAATACGCGGTGCTAAAAAAAAACAAGGTGAGGAATGGATAGCATGCATCAAATGTCAAGTGGAGTCATCAAGTATATTCTGATGTTGATTATTGGAATAAATTGATTTGCGAATTTTGCTGGCAAGACTGAAAATTTCCCTTTTCTTTTAAATTAGATTTTTAATTCTGGTTGTAGGCTTTATGTAACCCTCCAATTATTGTTTATTAAAATATTATATTTTTACTTTATCATATCACGAGAAAATATTTTGATCGTGAAAATAATTGCTTTAGAGCTTATTACGAATCTTTACTTTTATGTGAACACGAACTCAAAAAAAGTTGATTTTACAATACTGTCTGGAACCATGTATGTCTGTTTGTCTGTCAGTCTGTCTGTCCCTGGCCACGAATCCAAGACGGTTTTATGAATTATTCTAACTCTATATTCAGATTTTATAAACACAAAACAGTTAAGGGTTGGGTTTTTTTGTGTTTTTTTTTTTTTGTTTTTTGCCTAGCCCTTCAATTAAGTTTAGTTTACTGATAAATAATTATTTTAACTTCCAAAGCTTTCAAAAATGGCTCAAAGTATTTTGTTTAAAAAACATATATAGGATTTGTTTAACATGAAAAATAGCACTGTATATTTGGTTTTTGGGCAAACGTTCGTAACATTCGTAAATATTCGTAATTGATGGGAGATTTTTGGAAATTTTAAATAATTAAAAAATAGCTCTAACGAATTTGTTCAATAAGGGTATTTTGGGATTATTTGATAATAAATAACACTGTTTACTTTTTTGGGAGGTAAAAAATATTTTTTTGGTATTGCATTGATTTTTCAAAAACTTGAAATATTTTACAAATCATTCTAATGATTTGGTTCCAAGTGGGTATCTTGGGAATGTTTGACATGGAAAAAAAACCTTTGTTTACTTGGTTATGGTTAAAAATTCTATGGATGGTCGTTTGTTGGTGAGTGATTTTTGATCATTCATACTATTTTTTAAATGGCTACAATGGTTTTGCTTTAAATGTGCATCTAGAAAGTGTTTGACATGAACATGACAAATAAAGCTGTTAGCATGTTTTTAGGGGAGAAAAAAATTTGTTTTTGGTAGTTTACTAATGACTTTTTTTTTTTAGTTTGAATATTTAAAAAAAATTGCTTTAGAAATTTGGTTCAAAATTGATATCGGGGGACTATTTTACATTAACAATAATATATCTTAATTTATTTAAGATAAATTAATTTAAGGATAGTTTATACGACAATATTTGTATAAAATTGGAATGTTTTTGAAATGTACATTGAAAATTTAATTTAAAATGAAAATCTGGAAATAGATTTTCATAATAAATAAGTACACGTTTTTATTCTTACAAATAAATAATTTTAGGGTATTTTACAAATTATTATTTTTTTTTAATTTAAATTTGGTTAGTATATTTACTTGTTTTTATGAGAAAAAACACACTTAAGGGTAGTTTATTCAAATCCTGTTTTTGAAAATTATCTTCAAAGCCATAATACACAATATGAGAAAGCTTGTGCAATTGTGTTGTACTATTTATTATATTAATGGCATGTTTATTTTTTTCTAAACAAAAGTTAGTTATTTGATATGTGTGCTATTCTATTTTATATTGAATTTATTATATATCTAATTCTTTCTGCGTTTTCATGAGAAATTTTGGTGGTGATATTTGCTGAATAAAAAGAATGTTGAGGTGTACGATATTAGGATCATTTGTTCTTAATATCATACACTTTTATGTTTTTACTGCGAAAATATCAATCACATGAAGTATATTTATCTCTTTGAGATGGTATTTGCATAATTTTAAATTGTCCTTAGACTGGCGATACCAAGCACAGTTCCCTTAATTTTTTTTAGGTGGTGATCATGTTCAATTTCTTTTTAATGTAACGAAATTTATTTCAATGTTACATTTCATTTGCTATCAATTTTTATTCCTTATTCTTTGTCTAAGCTAGGATTTGTTAGGTACGCAATTTATATAGCACCCTTACCCTTATAACGACGGAACGGAATTTACATCAGCGCTTATAAATATGGAAGGAAATTTACTCTTAGATATGCAAAGGGAATGGAATTCACCAAAACCGGTATAATCCGGGGTTTATTGGTGGGGAGGGGGGTGAATGAGACCACGCTTGTTTAATAATGTTACCTTGAGCCGCCACTGAAACGAGTTATATAATCTCACGTTTCTTTCTCAGATGTCCAACTTACTGTGACTAGACTATTGTGTGTGCATGGATTCTTGTTCTTATCGCTTAGGAGAAACAGTTATTTTGTGTTTATTATTGTTCTCTCACAAAGGAAAGATTGTTATGTGATCCCATTGAAACATCGCTTACAACAGTTTGGTGGGATGTAGGGCCGTTTGTGCTGATAATGTGGCCCACTTTGGTGGTAAGAATGGCCATGGATTAACTACAACTGGAAAAACTAAGAGGGAATAATTGAGTCGAGTAGTTCCAAAACGTGTCTTCTACATTTTCTCAAATGTTTCAGAAATCAGTAAAAACTGTTTTCATGTGTTTTATATTATACTGAGAAGTGGATTTAATTTTACATTGAAGTTTTTATATTAAATATGTCATATTAGAAGCTCATTGAGCTACGTTGTACAATAAAGCATTTATTTAAGTTTTAAACTTGGAGAAGGCAAGTTTTGGAAACACCAAAGGAAGACAAGGCTTGTTTTGGAACAAGACAAAAAACTTGTGTTTTAGTGACAATTTTTATTTAAAGACTAAAAATATCCATACACAATGTCAAAAAAGTAATTTAATGTAAAAAAAACTATCAAAACAAGTTGAATGTTCAATATTTAAAAAACAAAAGTATAAAAAAAGAATCTCCTTAGCAAAAAATATTCTTAGATATATTGCAAGGAGTTGAGTGCTCAATGCTTGAAAAACAAAATTGAAACAATAAATAATCTCACAATAAAAAAAACTTAAACACATTGCAGGGAGTCATAATCTGGTTCACCACCACAATCAACATTTGATTCATCATCCTGGGCTTTATCAGTGGGATTTTCATTCAACAAATTCAAGTAGAATGACAAATGTGCCTGGTCTCTCCAATTATCACCAAAATGTTTTTAGGAGGTTGTCAACATCCTTTAATTTAGCTATTTTAACGGTGATCCCTTTAGAAATAACTTCGGGTTCTATTTCAAAAATGTTGTGGCCCTTCTTCATGACACTCTTGAAATTACATAAGTCTGATCTATAATTGGATTATCCACAAATTGTAATCTTCTTTGATGTTATGTTGCAATTTAAGATAATTCTATTGCAAGGCTTAAATTTAAAATGCCAATTTCCCGGCATCAGCTGCACTTCTTTAACTGCTGTTTTACAATTGAAAACTAGGCATTAATTGCTTCCTACTTGAATTACAGTCCCATGTTCTTAAAAATTTCAACATATTCTTGGGGGTCAATAATTTCTTCTTTTTTCTTCACTCTCTTCTCAACCTAGCAAACACCCTGTCTGCCAGAATAAAATAATGACCAGTTATAGGGAAGTAAAACTCCAATGTTTGTACCTGTGGAGGTTCATGACAAAGCAGCCACTTAGAAGCCATTCCAATAATAAGGGAATTTTTGTTCTGTCCCCCACACCCGTCTGCAAAAAGTATGATTTTTTTAAATTTCAGGCTCGATTGTCACTGTCTTCAAATTATGAAAGACAGCACTAGCCATTTCATTAGCATCTTTAGCGTATTCACTCTCAATCCAGTTATAGATGAAAACATTTGGCTTATTTAGTGGATCTTTTGCTGACCCCCTGCAAACGGTAAAGTTATAAGTATATAACTGTCTGCTATAATATGCCGACTGGTCTGGCACTTTTGGAAGAACCTTGTTTTTTTACAGTCATACGAGACTGTCAAAACATTATCGTCTTTTTTCTTTAAGGAATTATAAAACGCTTTATATTCAAACACATAAATGCGTTTATCAATCATCAATTTATTTTTTCTCCTGCATTTGTGGTATTTTTAAGTAAATTGTTTACCTGTAAACAATATGAACAAACATCAGTCGCTGTTTGCCCAAATCCATTATTGAATGTTTTATTTACATAGCAACTAAAACACTTTTTTACTCTAAGATCATTACTCTTACACTGAGTAATGTACATTCGCCATAATCTGTTAAGTGAGAGATCACATGGCAAATATAATCTACTGGACCTTTCACGGCAGTAGTGTTTTTTGATAGGTTTGAGGCATTCAATGAACTGGGAAATAGCCTGTCGCTTTCCTTCATATTTCTGTGATTGAGTATCACCCCCTCATTTCTCTTTAAGTAAGCTTCCCTTTAATGTAATACATTTTACAAATGTTTTGAACTCTAGTTTTGGAGACACTATCCGAAATTCCTAAAAAAGTATTTTGACATACAGGCACTTTTGATTGTGTTCCTGGGTGAAGAGTAGCTTTTTTTAAATGTAATATGAAATAGCAATACCTTTTCTTGAACTGACATCTTTGGCATCACGTCTTCTGGGAGCAGTGGCACTACATTATTTCAAAATCGTGTTGTCTTGATCACAGGTACTTTACAGTAGATTACTTTAACCAACAGCTGGTGTTGAGAACAAAATACAGGTTTGCCAAAGTTTAAAAAATCCATCCCGTCTATTTATTCTTTGCTCATATTAAAAAAGTCTATAATCTCTAGTTTAAGAACAATTAACATAAAATAGTGCATTTGTGTTGTGTTGGATGCAACGTTCATGGATAAGACTTGGTTTGGAACAACATCATAACAATAACTGTCATGGTAGAATTGGAGAAGACTTATTTTGGAAACATAAGGAGAAGGCAAGTTATAGAACAAACATTTGATGGATATGACACATTTTGGAACAACAGCCATATTTCTTCTATTAATTTAACAAGGAGAAGATTTTTTTGGAACAAATAACTTATGAAAAGAGATGCGTAAATGATCATAGATTACAGTAGTGTACCTTTTTCAATTTTCTATTTTTTGGGAGAATACACGTTTTGGAACTACTCGACTCAATCAATGACATAAAAAAAGTACAGTATTTACGAAACACATTGTTAAATATAATAAATGAATTTGTAATATTACGTTAGCATTTTTTAAGAATAATTTGTGATATCGTTGTTAAAAAAGGTTAGCATAGTTAGAATCGAAACTATGTTTAGTTTACATTAATAAGGTTGACCTATCCATATCCCGACCATCTCTGTGGCCTGGTGGTCAGCGTATTTGGCTGACAGTCCAAGGGTACCGGTTTCGATTCCTAGCCGGGTTGGGGGGTTTTCTGTAATGGAAACGTTCCCTTCCTGGGTTCAGATTAGAATATCTTTGTTGTCCGTTCACCTCCGAACCGTAGAGGGCAATAGAAAACAACAGCGAGTATCACCCTGCCTAGAAATGCCTTTAATAGGTCACCAATTTTCAACCCTGAAATATGGAGCGATGATGATGCTTAATATACCAAATTAATAGTGTATTAAAAAATGGTATTATATCGTTATGTTTTAACTTGAAGCTCAATAATAGATAAGCCTTTTTGCATGAAAATGCAAAATAAATAAAATTTTATCCAACAGTAAAATCTAATTCTTACATATTTTTTTATGTTGCCTTAATATTATTATCGTAGTTAACTATTTAAGATATTATGTTGATTGTTTAGTTCTTTTAAGGATCACTATACACAAGATAATAATTTATTTCATAGCCTAGGCCTACTCTACCGTTAATTATAAATTAAGTTTGGCCATCAATGTTGTTTTAACGTTCGAGAAAAATATGTCGCGAATCGGTTTCTTGAACACGTACCTGCGATTTATAATTTAAATCCATTTTATATATGTTATTTGATATTATTTTTATTTATAAATTACATAAATCATTTTGTTTAGTAGTCGAAAAAAAGTACATGCTTGAAGGTTGTATTCACTTTACATATATCATAATGAGATCTCCATATTGGCACACGCACGTCTTAGCCCGAATCGACAGTCAACAACTCTGTGCAGTGAAAGCAAAAAAAAAAAAAGACCAATTATCTAGCTTCAATCTCAGATTGTGCCCGAGAGCTGCTGAGCTCTTGCGGACACAAGTAAAACTTCTTTTAGAAAAAAAACATAAAAATACTTAAGTGTTTAAATGAAGCATATTGCTCTCTTTCTCGCACCTACACTGCGAGGTTTTTCCTTTAATTATTGCGAGGGCTGTAAACAAGTAAACTGAATGCTCTTGAGCGTAGCCTACTGCATGTGTATGGAAGTGGAACAACAACAGTACAGTCACGGACTAATAAAATTGACACAACCTAAATTTAATTACTCCAAAAAGCAATGCAATAAAACAGGATCATTACAAATATTCCCTCTTTTTCGGATCAATTTGATTTAGTTGTTAGGGCTTTATGAAAATTGTTTTAAGTGACTTAAACATGTTTTCGAAGTGATTTGTTTGATGTGATAACTTATTTATTTAAGTCAACAAGTAAATTGGACATAAGATGAGGAGAAAGCCATTCACTATCATTGTAATATATTTATTATAAATATTGTGAATATTTATTTTAGCTTATAGCACACGATTTTGTTTTAAGTTTACTGTAATGGTTCAGCTATTTAAATTTAATACCAATTTATTGATATCTTATCACGACATAAAAATCAAAAAATAATAAAAACAAATTGATGCATGATTAAATAGGGCTAGTAAACACAAATCAAAATCAAAAAGAATTGACATGACAAAGCCGTGAAGTTTTTCCAATTCACTCTTGATTTTCGATTGAGTAAAACTCTTTTTATTTTTTGGTCCAGAAGGAATTGAATGGAATACTTCATCCTTTTATTAATGTGTTCTACATCCAAAAGTAAAATATTTTGGCGTAATTTCGAGTAATTAGTGAAAATGTCTTGAAAGAAATATATTTCCCATACGAACCCAGCAGTCTGCTTGAGGCCAGTTAGGTCAGCGACAAGCGCGGGAGTCATGTGGGCCAATCACAGCCTGCCCTTGGCAAGTGCCATTTCAATCGTTGGCCGTACTCTTACTATAGAGAGCACCACGTGCTGGTACACTATTAGAGCACCTAGTGGTGGGCTACAGGACTAACTCACGTAAGCGGGACGTTTGAATTGTTTCATACTATACTGAATTGTGTAATAGTTTATTCTTGCTACTTATTTAATAATATTGATTAAATTTTAGTTATTTAGTTTCAAATAATTTATAAAAATATATAAATATTGAAATAATAAATAAAAATACAGGTGCTTTTCTCGAAATTGAAGATTTTGTTTAGAGGCCTTACACTATTGCACGAAAGAGATACCGAAATTTATAACATTCATATGCAATTAACAGGAGTACACTGTAAATACATTAACTTACTTTGCCTTTATGGGTTTGTTGTAGCCTTTTTTATTTCAATAATGTGGAGAAAAATATTAAATTGTCCAACAAGCTAGTGCTTCCTAGACAAATATGCAAAATTAAAACTGTATGCACCGTCTGGTTGGGGGTCATCCATAAACCACTAAACGCTTTTACCTAACCTTTTTAGCATCCCCTCACCCCATGTAACACAATGTAGACTTTTGCCTCCCTCTCCTCCCCCCTTGTTCTATGTAGCTTTTCTCACCAAGGGTGAATGTTATTTCATAGGGAAGTTTTGTGATACTAGAAGAGGAATTTAGATTTAATACTTCTTAAAATATATTTTAAATCCTGAATATGAACGATTTCAGAGAGTATTATTATTTATGAAGAGCTAAACATACAGATAAGACAGACAAGTACAGACATAAAGACGTTGAGTTCAAATTTCTCAGGTTCATGAGGATAAACCTCTGCTATATTTATGTTCTGGATAGCCGGTTTGCGATCTGAGTAAGAGCAAGACGGAACTATGTGTTGACTAGAATGGCCCTTTTCTATAGTGGCGCTACATGATGACGTTAAGTGCCCACATCCGATGCTTGACGCTGGGTGAAGACTTATTTCTTAATATTGTGCACTTTTTACTTTCTCACTATCTTACAGGTAAAGAAAGTATTGTGATCGTCAAAAAAAATCGAACTCGAGATTTTGATGATTCTCGACGTTTTATGACCCTCCGAATGCGAAAAAGTGGTTTTTTGAATTTCCATTTATCTGTCTGTACCTAAGACTAGAGCCTAAACTATTTTACCGATCAGGCTAAAACTTGGTATCTAGGGTTTTCATAGGGTTTCCCCGAGGGGTTTTTAGAATTGTATATCCTACCCTAAAATTAAGGGTATTTTACTGAAGGGCAAAAAGAGAAAAAGTCGATTTTCTCAAAATTGGCTCTAACGATTTTAATTAAATTTCATTTCGAAGCATTTTTTAATATTACAAACAAAATGGCTACTCTCAATATTTCGGTAAAATGGCTTTAAGGGCTCTGGTCTGATGCGTAAATTCTCATTTTATATCATATCTCCGAAACTATTTGAAATAGGAAAACACTTATCATTACAAATATGTAGATCTATTTATAATATAAATATTTTGTTCAAAAAATATTTTTATTAAACTAATAACTTTTAAGCTATACGCAAATATATATATTCTATAACTTTTCGAACACTTAAAGGTAAAGTATTGCGACCGTAAAAAAATCTAACTTGAAATGTTGATGGATGTTGACGTCTCATGGCCCCCCGAACCCTAAAAATTGGTTTTTGTAATGCCGTTTGTCTGTGTGTCTATTTTAACTTAAAATTAAGAGGATATCATATTCAGAAAATTGAAAAATGACACCTGGACACGGAAATCGAATATGATATCTAACTGAAGTAATTACCATTAATATAGCTCTGGCTATTTACTCTTAAAATTAAGAGGAGTTTAATAAAGGGCGAAAAGAGAAAAAAATCGATCTTCTCAAAATCGGCTCTAATGATTTTGATTAAAATTCGTATCTATGCGTTGATTAAGATTATAAATAAACTGGCTATTTTTATTTTCCCATGAAAATGACTTTTAGGATACCTTACAGAATCTTAAATCTCCGTATCTGCGCAACTATTTGAGATACTAAATAACTTATCATTGCAAAATTGTAGTACTATTAAAAATAAAAAACTTTTATATGAAATATATTTTTATAAAACCAACAGTTTCTGAGATATTGGCAAATATATTAATACAATTTTGTGAGCTTTAGTTGTAAAGAGATACTACTTAAGTTTTAATGCAATAATTCTCCAATTCCACAGAGTAATTAAATTTAAGTAAGTATCTCAAAAAGTTTGTTATTTTTCCTTAAACCTCCTAGGAGAAATGTTTGTACAATCTTCATTTTAGACTCAATAGTCAATATTTACTTTTTTTATAGGTCAAAATTTATAAATGAGGAATTTAATAGCAATGCAATGACCTTAAGATGTGCAACACCTAATAAAATGTTGACAAATTTAACCGGAAGTCGAAATTTTAATACGAAGTGTTTACCCTTGTGGACCCAATATCGATCTTTTTTATTGGTCCAAATATACTAGTGAGGACATTAATTCTTAAAAAATAAAATTATAAAATTTAAAAACGGGATTCAAAAAAGGTTTTACATGAGTATAATGCAATTTATGCTCGGGTTTGCTAGTGTATATTATTTCGTTTCACATATATTACGAGTTTTGAGAAAATATCAACATTTTTAAACAATAGATCGAGAAAGTCCTTAAGGAGTTCCGTACCATTTATTTGATACAACTTTCTGATTATTATATTTTGGATTAGTATATAATTTAACTTTGATTAAATTATCAATACCCAGACTCATTTTGTTCCAACATCAATCCTGGATCCTTGCGTCATTCTTGATAAAAGACTAGATGGGTGATAAAGCGGAGATCAGGTTTCGAATACAGGTTGGGTGTACTCTGGATGGCTTTTCCTAAATGGTTTGATACTTGCCCTCCACCTTAATGAGGGTGTCACACCAATTCCTTTTCTCGAGGTCACTGGCTGTTCAGTTAGGGAAACCAACTCCCCCAATTAACCATGCCAAAGAAATCTTGCTATGGTCATGTAGATCGAGTGTTAGGAAGGTATATGAGGATGATATGGTAATGATCTAGTTCGTCTGTGTTTAGAACAAGATTTATTTGTGCATAAAAAATAGTTTAAGCACAAAGTTATTCACATGTATACATTGTAAAGGGGCGATTCGTGGATGATGATTGATGTTGTGCTGCATGAAGAGAGACTGAGAAGTTTGGTAAAGAATACTGAATGTGGAACGGATCACTTCCTAATAATAATATTTAGCACCGCGTCTTACTACCCGTTCGGGTTATACGCTTAAGTACCAATTACGCTAATGGATTAGGAATTGGGAGGGTTTAATTTAGAGGGAGTGAACCCGCATTTACGTGGAGGGAGAGTGGAAAACGATTTAGGAAAAACCACCCCCAGTTCACCCGACCTAGATTCGAACCTCGATCTCCCCGTCCTCGGCGGTCGAGTTCAATACGACTAGCGTGTTAGCCAACTACGCCACTGAGGCGGATCACTTCCTATTGATCTCACTTGTTGAATTATTTGATGAAACATCGAAAGAGTACTACGCAAGTAAGAGGGAAAATGGAAAAATTGCAGGATAAAAAAGTGAAAGCCCAATTTGAAAGATTGCTGTGTAAAACATTAACCTTACCAGAACATTAATTGAATATCGAACGAAATTATAATGATAGAAAAGGTGCTTGGAACGGAATAAAAGAGGCCATAGTGTATTGTGTGTGTGT
>CABFWO010008737.1:0-15887 GCA_902155825.1 Timema genevievae | reverse complement strand
ACAATCACCCTACCATTGCACATTAGCGTAAGTGCGTATAACCCGAACGGGTAGTAAGACGCGGTGCTAATAATAATAATATTAATCACCTTTCTACTGTCACTGTTTACATATTTTAAACATGACATAACATGTCTTCCTTGTCAACATATTTTCAAACTATTTACTAGTATATTTAATTATCCAACTGATAAGTTCATTATTGTTGGCATACTGATTCACCTATTATTTTTTGTATAAGTTATACCCTTCATATAACCTATAATCTTTACTTCAAGTATTCACAACATTTTCTAGAGTCTTTATCGTTTGTATAATATTAATAACTCCAATCTAGTCAATTGCCATTTTCCACTATTCATTCAGCTAATCCTATAATCTGCTACTACTTAAAATATTGTATTTATACAGATTTTTATTCTTTCCTTGTTTTCTGTAAATTAATTTCAGAGCATTACTATTTAATAATCTCAATGATGATTTTTTTAGAAATGTTATTGTACCTGTTTCATTTGACTTAATTCATGATAAATTGGTTTCTCCTTCAATAAATTATCTTCATGTTATGTTTCTTATTTTATCTTGTTTAATTGACCAAAGAAGTTGAACAAATCAATTTAAGTAATTATAACATCAAAGTGCGTTTCTTATATTATAAATTAATAAAGAGAGTTTTGACTACCAAAGATAATTATGGATATTAAGTATGTAGGAAAAAGAGCACAAGAGAGACCAAGAATGAGATGGAAGGAACAGATAACAGAAAGTGTACAAGTAGGAGAAAAATGGTGGACGGATAGAGGAAAATGTGTGATGGGTTAAAGACTTTTAAAGTCTTTAAGTCTTCGGGTTGTCGACTTAAAAAGAATAACTTAATAATACATAGTTTTATTCTCCTTGGACTGAAGATATCCAATGAGAGGGAGAGTGGCTCTTCCCCCCTCCTTGTTAAGCCCCTGAAGAAAACTACCGTACTGTTCTAAGCTACACCGTCAAAACGACAAGTGATTTAGTGTGTACAGAGCATCCAGGTGAGATAACAAGGTTAAACCCACTTTACTGGTTCACGCGATAAATTATAGGTCTTCCTTTTCAACTGCTACCCGTCAACTTATTTACGACCATAAAAGGAATAGAACCGTTATTGCAATGATAAAATTGTACCAGCAAAAGAAAAAGTGTTATTTTTTACAATAAAAATGTTTCAAACGTACAAAGTGACGCCTTGAGCCAATGGTTTTCAACCTGTGGTACGCGTAATCTTCAGGGTGAACAGCATATTTATTAAAAGGGTACGTCTGATTATTTTTAAAATAGCGTTATTAATTGCGACAAGCCTGGGTCTTTCTTTAGCAATGTATTTTTGTTAAAAATATAGTTTGGTATTCTAATTAGATATTTTTCTTTCTTTTTGTGCCTAAGCTGAAAATAAATGTTACCTTAGTGCCGGTTGAAATTTGGAGAAGATTCGGCCATGTATACTAGGATGTCTAATGAATTATGTAAACCATATTTCATGACTTTTTCATGACCTAAAGGCTTACATAAATGTTCATGACCAAAAAAAATAGAAGACAACCTTGACACTACTATAATGGTATAGCTTTGTCATCCCTGCGGAACATAGTGCCAAATTTAAACTTTATTATTTAAATGTGCTAGTTCTTATATTCATAATGTTAAAGATTGTAGGAATTTATACGGAACTAAATATTATATATAAAATATATAATTAATTGATCTTTAAGAAAAGTAATCGTTATAATAAATGAGTTCCTTACTAAGTTAATTAACTAGTTTTAAAAACTTGTATAAGGGAAAATTGTTTTAATTTTTGTATTTTTAAAATTAAACTTTTGGGGTACTTGTTATGAAGGACTACATAACCGCATAAGGGTTGAAAACCTCTGCCATGATTTGGAGTGGAAGGGGGCACGAGAAAAGACCAGTGTTTTTGCAGTTTTTATAGCAAAACTTTTTTTACTTAAAATAAATCAAATATTTCTCCAGTAGAAACATAGAATTTAATTTTCCTCACATGATGACCTCGACAGTTGTTGAATATCTGTCAAGGGTGTCTTGGGATTTAATAACAACTTCGACCAGCTTCAGTGGCTGCGTGGTCTAACCGCTAACGCGCTACTCTCGTGTTGGACTAGACTGCCAAAGACGGGGAGATCGGGGTTGATCCCAGTCGGGTGCACTGAGGGTGGTTTTCCTAAGTGTTTTTCCACCCCACCCTCCACACAAAGGCGGGTGCATTTCCTCTAAATTTAGCCTTCCCGATCCATAACCCATTAGTGTAATTAGTACATAGGCGTATAACCCGCTAAAACAATAACTATTTTTCTTCATTTCAATAGTTTCTCATCTAATGCCGCTAAACTCATGACAGATATTCAACTGTTGATTTCACTATGTAAAGAAAATTAAACCGTTCTACTGGAGTAATATCTTATTTATTTTGGCCAAAGAAATGATTTGCTATATAAACTCCACCCACAATGGACTTTTCTTGCATTTTTTACATCCTCACTTTAACTCTCTTCCCCTGCACTCTCACGTTAATCCATTTATTTTAAGTTATGTTTCTGAACAAATACAAATATTCAACTCCATGATAAAAAATATGATAGAATTATTTATACATAAGTGGGAATATAGTTAAAGATTCCCAACAATGTTCATTTTATAACAAAAGTTGGTGACCTGGCTGCCTAAGGGTAAGGTGTCAGATTTCTGTGTTGGAGGTCCGGGGTTCAATCCTCGGTCCCGGCACAGGTTTATCTGATTGCCAAACCCTTACTTCACCTCTGACAAGACGTGTATTAATCACAACTTGTGGATGTGTGGAATGCCAGGCCTCCACCGTGGTTCGGATCCCACGTTAAACTGTAGGTCCTCCATTTCATCTCACAATCACCTTACCATTACACATTAGCGTAAGTGCGTACAACCCGGACGGGTAGTAAGACGCGGTTCTAATAATAATGATTTAACAAAAGTTTGTTAAAATCAAGAGAGAACAAACGTTTCCCAAACAAAAAAATGCAATGTTAAAACTCATTCAAAACTAACTTGAACCACCATAAAGTGTTGTTTCAAATCGTTTCAACACACTCGGCGCGGAGGTTAAGCTGCACAGAGCATGCACGTTGTATGGATTCTGTCGGTTGTGGACATTGATTGGCTCTTACAATCAGATAGCTGTGCTGCAGAGCGGAAAAAGCTGAAACTATTTTAACTCGCGCTGAGTGTACATAGTGGATCACGATGAAACCTTGTGATTGGTTCAGAGTTCAACACGTGACCAGTTTTTCTTTTTTTGTGTCGCAGTTTCTCCACAGGATGCGGCCTAGTGTAGATCTGGCACCATGGGGTGGACACACTTATAGGACTGATTCCGTAAACTAATTTGGGGCACGATCGCTAGGAGCAGCTTGCAATGACGTCATGGAGGAATGCATGGACGTTAGGTCCATAGAAAAGGAATTATTAAGTCTGTAAAATTCACTATTACTCTTTTGTTAGCAATTTGTCGTTTATTTTAAAGAAGTAGTTTAGCTAGATTTGATAGATTTTACATTTTATAAATTATATCACCGAGTCTTACTACCCTTTTGGGTTACACGCCTATATACTAATTAATCTAATGGTTAGGAATTGAAAAGGTTTAATTTAGAGGAAGTGATCCACATTTGTGTGGAGGGAGAGTGGAGAACCATTTAGGGAAAAAAATCAGTTCACCCGATCAATATTCGAGCCTCGATCTCCCCGTCCTCGGTAGTCTAGCTAAACACGAAGCTAGCGCGTTAGCTAATTACGCCACCGAGGCTGGTTACATTTTATAACGTGATTTATCTATAAAATAATGGATTTAGTTGAATTTTATATAAGAATTGATTAATCAACGTTCCTCAATAGGAACTGTGTTATTTTCCAAATGTAACGTCCCACTTTGACTCTTTTAGTTCACGGCACTAACGCCGCGAGCGCCAGCGATGTGGTTCAACTTGCCAATATTAGAGTGGCGTTTCTATACCTACCCCTTTTCTATGGCTGGCACCGATCAGGTGTGTTTTGTGTTGTTATTTATCTCAGTATGAGGTTATTTTCACCAATTTGCACCCCTCTCCTCCCCTCCCCTCTCCCACCAACATGTAACATCCTCTTAAGCGACGAGACGACAACCTCCCCCCTCCACCCGAACCTCTGATACGCCATCTAAATTGCCTCGTGGCAAGAAATCCTCTTCTGGGAAACAAATCTTATTTCTAGGGCCTCTTGTAAGTTATTCTCTAACAGCCATGGAGAAAAGGAAATAATGGGTTATGTCAGTGACAACGGGAGGGTGGGGGACGTAAGAGGGCAACGCGAGTTAAGTTTCCGAATTTGCACAGTTTTGATAACAAAAATTATTTTTTGGCCAGAATAAATAAAATATTTCTTCAGTAGCTACGATTAGTTTATTTGTTTAACCTCTACAACGCGTAATTTTTACAAGACTTTTTATCGGTAATTTTTATTTAGCAGCGCGTCTTACTACCCGTTCGGGCTGTACGTATATGTACAAATTACGCTAATGTGTTAGGGAGGAAGAAGGTAGAATTTAAAGCGAGTGTACCCACATTTGCGTGGAGGAGAGTGGAAAACTGTTTTAAAAACCATGCTGTTGATTTGTTTGTAATAATTCATTTGTATTTTGTGAATAGAGTGTGAACAAGCTAACTTAGGTCACAGACAAGATAAACCCAGGTAAACCTTGATAAACCTAAGTGACCTAGGTAAATGCACCTCACACTGAGCACTAAACACCAAGCCATACTTCTAAAAATGTAGGGCCTCTTATGTTGTAAAGAGAACATTAATATTAAATTATTTTAACCACCATTCGGAATCAAACATGGGTCTTTCTCAACTGTAACTCTCCTCCTACGCAATCGGTTACCTATACGGTCAATTTTACAAGTATCTTACTTGCCAATATTCATTAATTAAAAGTACACTCATTCCCTATAAGGAAGGAGCACACATTTAAAGTTTTGAAAATAAATTATTCTAATAAAAGTAATCCGCACAGGTGGACACGAGGGGTAACTAACTATCAGGCTCATCTAGTCTGGCTTGCCTGTGACATGTGTCGGGGTTCGAATACCGACCAAGTGTAATGAGGGTAATTTTGTTTCCCTAAATATCTTCTCACTCTCCCTTAAAGCGAATTCCGGTATATTTCATATCAATTCTACCTTTATCGTTCCTGCCCAATTCATCATCATCATCAACTGTTTCCAGCCTCTGGCCGGGTCAGTTTAGTAAAATGCCTCCATCTTCCCCCTTTAATTTCTTCTATTCTTCTACTCTCACTTGAACACTTTATATCTGCTCCTCCCGTCTCTTTCTTAGCCTCCCTTGCGGTCTTTTTCCCAGATACTTCATTTCCAACATTTTCTTCGGTATCCTCTTTTTTTTTTCCATCCTCATTACATGCCTATACCATACCCTGCCCAATTAACGTAATTAAATGCGTTTAGACTGGACGGGTAGTAAGACACGGTGTAATATATATATATATTTAATTGTATATGTGTAAAATAGTGATAGATAAAATATATTTCTTCGTAGCTATCTCACAGATTGTATAAACCAGAAATACTTTATGGGAAACTAACTGGATAGGTGAGAAGCAAGAAGTGAAAGAGGGGTAAGGGGGTGGGGGGGTGTATAACCAAGATGAACTACCCAATAGGAGGCTTGAGAAAGGTCCTATTGATTTTAGTCCCAACAATAACTTGAAGTGTGCTACTGAGAGCTGTTTGTTCCTCAATATCCCTTTGAGCAAATTAGTTTTAAGATCGTGTTTATGAATTTAAAACAAAAACATCACTATCCAGGCTATATAAAAGAAGTTTCAAAACTCTTTTTTTATATGTGGGCAAAAATCAAAGACAAATTTGTATATTGGTAATATTAAGAAATATATCAACTTATATAAGTTTTAATCTAGGTCTAAGAGCAGATAATAATACAAATACATTTTATTTAGCACCCCTTCCTACTACCCGTTCGGATTATACGCTTATGCACTAATTACGCTAATGCTTTACTGGATAAGGAAGGTTATATTTATAGGGTGTGTACCCGCATTTGCGCGGAGGAATAGTAGAAACCAATTTTGGAAAAACAACCTCAGTACACCCGACCGAGATTCGAACTTCAATCTCCCCGTCATCGGCAGTCTAGTCTACTGCGAGAGTGGCGCGTTAGACCATGCGGCCACCGAAACAGGAATCAATTGAATTATTTTGAATAATAAGCATTTCTTTATCATCGAGGTGACCTGGTGGTCTAGGGGTAATGTGTCAGACTTCTGTGCCGAGGGTCCGGGGTTCAATCCTCGGTCCCGGCACAAATTTATCTGATTGCCAAACCCTTCCTTCACCTCTTATAAGATGTGTATTAATCACAACTTGTGAATGTGAGGAATGCCAGGGCTCCACCGTGGTTCGGATTCCACGTTAAACTGTAGGTCCTCCATTGCATCTCACAAACACCCTACCATTGCACATTAGCGTAAGTGCGTATAACCCGAAAGGGTAGTAATACGCGGTGCTAATAATAATAATAATAATAAATAATAATTTATAATCGAACTAGTGTTTCTTAGCGTGTTTATTTCCTAGCAACCGATTTTTTTTTGTAGAATTGTGTCTGTGTAGAATTAGTATTACTGCCAAGGTGTACCAAACAGACATGTCGAGCAGATAATGCCCAGCCCATTCGACCCGGATGATTACGTCATTCAATCTCGTGTATAGCCCGTGGCAATTTATTTTCGAGCTAAAACAAAAACAAACAAAATATTCGACGATGAAACAAAGCGACGGCCCGTGTCGTTGCGGATGATTGCCAGGAAGCGCCGCGGTGCACCTGCGTCCACGACTACTACTGTCAAATAAACCATGAGACGCTCCGTCAAATGCCGCATTTTTGTATATTAAGTTATTTTACTATTAAAAAAATATAGCTCACAAGAGTGGACACGTGATATAAACGTTAAGTTCATTTATACTGATTTGCCAGGGGTTCGAATCTCTGTTGGGTGTATTGAGATTTTTTTTTCCTACGAGGTTTACCATTCTCTTTTTACGTTAATGCGGGTATATTTACTTTAAAACGATTCCTTCCACATCTTTACCTTATTAATGTAACTAAAAGGTTTATAGCCCGGATGGGAAGTCAGACGCGGTGGACTTTTTTTTGTAACACAGCTAAGTTATATGAGCAAAGATTTTTTTTCTTGTTTATAAGTAAAACAAAAACTAATGTTATAGTTCTCCATATTGTTTTCTTATTTTTATAATTATCACTAAAAATATAACAATGTTATATTGAGAAGAAGATGACATGTGTCTGACACCTTAGATCAGTTGGTAACGTATCTTCCTAGTAAGATAAGGGTCCCGGATTCGATTCCCAGCGTGGCCGAAAATTTGTCATTGATGAAAATATGGGTTTAACCTTTCAGAATGTTAAATTAACGGCCGGGGACTGTATGTTGTGTGAGTGTGTCTTAGTTTTATGTTAGATTATAAGGCTACGACAGGCCTAGCGAGCTGGTAGTGGAAAATATATGGCGTGAATAAAAAAAAGCTGACCCAGACTACAGGTTGGAAACTTTAATGGATGTAAATAAGCTACATATATTTTACAGATATAGTCTATCTGCGGTAAAAGAGGTGATAATTCAGAAGGCCTTTAATGAAAACAATGGTTGAAAGTAACTTATATCAATCAACCTATTCGGAAATAATTATTAAGGCCTATTCGACAAAAGTAACAACAACTCAACATAATATGATCTTGTAGATCATATGGTTTGGCGAATGGATACCTGATAGTATATCTGGTAATTTATGATATCTATCACTGACCTAGGCCTACATTCCTACCGTAGATGGGGTGTAGCTTTGGGATACAGGATTCAACCAAAACTAAAGTTACACATGACACATTGCTATAAAAGTGTAAAAAAAACACACACACAACAACACGCCAACTTTGTTGATTATTCTCAGACATGCGAACTTATTAATTTTTTATTTTAATTTTTGACTTACGGTAAAAGTTTTTAATGTGACTTTGAAAAACTTGGAATAAACATCTCGTTTTGAATCTTCTAATGTCGACCACATAGTATTCGGACACAAGTAAATTACGGAAAAATAACCCTTTTAATATGTAATCGTATATAGTGGACTTATTAACGGGGTTGTAAATTGCTGACGATAGTTTACAAACGTTGATATACATTACTATGGACCAGCGGAGTTACAAAAAAAAAAGTAGATTTAAATTGAAGGTATTATATAAAATATATACTGAGTGGTGCAATTATTATCAACAGAATGTTTGGACAGAAAAAAATCCATCTTTCTCTAGACAACACTAAGGCCGTAGTCAGGGGGGAGGTTTCGGGGTTCAAAGCCCCCCTTTCCCCCGAAATTTTATGAACAAAATATATATGGCTTTATTTATGGCTCAAACAATATCAAAATTAAGGTACAAATACAAATTAGGGGGCTGTGTTACCATAAAAAGCACTTCAAAGAGCTTCCAGAGGCGTTTATTATTTAGAATTTTTTCTAGCCTTCGGTAGTTATGGTGTATGTTACCATAAAAAATACTTTAGAGAGCTTCTAGAGCCGTTTAGTAATTAGAATTTGTCCTAGCCTCTGATAGTTAGGGGGTAGTGTTGCCATAAAAAAAAACACTTCAGATAGCTTCTAGAACAGTTTTTTATTTAGAATTTTTTCTAGCCTCCGTCAATTGGGGGATGGGCTCACCAAACCCCCCCCCTGAAATTATTGGCTAGCTACGGCCTTGGACAACACTGACAGAATTTGCCAGTGAAAAACTATTGTGGGGTTAAATTTGATTATTCAGGTATTAATTGATGATACGATATATTTAAACTAGGGATGGGACTTCAAATACCTCTAATCCTTAAGAATATTTGAGGATTCGAGAAAATTTCGAATTCGATAATTAGATTATTTCAATTTTTCAAGTGAAATTTGTTTTAGAGCTCTAGTATTGCTTATTGAAGATTCAAAATTCTTTATAATTATAGCATTAACATAACAACCTGGCCCCAGACAAGTAATTTAACACTTGACCTAATGTAAGAATGTTATAATGAATGGATTAGGTCTATAAGAAAGAATGCTAACATTTAGTCAATATTTGTATTTTTTTATTATTTTATTATATTTATGTTGATATTTTTTTCCAAGATTCGGATACGTAAAATAGTTGATTCAACCATCTCTAGTTTAAACCAACTTCGCACAAGTAAATATTGTACAGTCAGTTTTTATATACGTAATACATAGCTTTTGGCATTGACAGGCAAACTTGACTATACTTTACCCGCTTCAGTGGCCGAATGTTCTAAAGAGTCACCCTGGTGTTAGACTGGACTGCTGAAAACAGTAAGATCGGAGTTCGAATCCCAATCGGGTCTACTGAGGGTAGTTTATCCTAATTGGTTTCCCACTCTTCTCCCACGCAAATGCTGGTAGATTACCTCTATAATGCTTCCTTCCTCATCCCTACCCTGTTAGAGTAATTATCATTTATGTGTACAACCTTAACGGGTAGTAAGACGCGGTGATTAAAAAAACCTAAACGTTAAGCTCATCTAGTGTAGTCCCCCGGTGACAAGGAGCTCGGAGATTCAAATCCCGGCTGAATGTGCTTGAGGTGTTTGTTCTTACATGGCTTTACACCCACACAAATGCGATGACATTCCCTCTCAATTATATCTTACTAGCGTATAAGCCGAACGGGTAGTAAGACGCGGTGCTAATTTAATAATATATCTTACTAATCCCTACCCCAGTGGTGCAATTAATGCTGATAGCTCGGACGGGTTGTGCGAGGTGAAAATGTATTTAAATTTTAATTAGTTAAAAAATTATAAATGAATCCTCAGTATTCAACACTAGTCTACTATGTAATATCTTTGTTTTAGCTTTCTTTGTTTTAATATACATACGTACCATTTAGAAGAGGGAAAACAGGTTAAATAGATTAGTTTATGTGGATTGTATAAAAGTTAATTAAATTAATCCTGAAAGTTTGTTTTTTGGAATAATTTTGGCTGACCAACATAAAAAAAACATGAATTCCTCATCAAAACAATTAGATTGTAAAAAGCATGGTAAAAAGTTGGTTTGTTTGATTTTTTTAATTGTAGAAAATAAATATTTGTCATTATTAGTGTAGATATTAAATCTGCTTTCTAATCAGGATTAGCTAGTATAATTGTTATACGATGGTAGTCTAGCTATCCGTTGAGGTTATACGCCTAAGTACTAATTACACTAATGTGTCAGGAGTTAAAAAAGTTGAATTTAGAAAAAGTGTACCTGTAATTGCGCGGAGAGAAAGTGGAACACCTTTTAGGGAAACGCACCCTCAGTACACCCAACAGGGATCGAACCCCAATCTCCCCATCTTTGGCAGTCTTATCTACTGCTGGTGAAAGTAGCGCGTTAGACCAGCCGGTCACCGAAGCGAGTTTGGCAACAGTTAACTGAAAGGGCGCGAAGATAAATATTTTCTCCATAAGAGTTGCAGTTCCCTCAGCAATGACATTGAGTGTAGTTATAATGATTTGCAGCTTGTGTGTTGATATTCATTAACACATTATTGTAATTAGTACATATATGTATGACTCGAACGGGTAGTAAGACGCGGTGCTTTAAAAAAAATAGGGTACATCTACTTTAAATTATATGTTCCTCAGCCTCTACCCCATTAATGTAACTATTCGGAATGCTCGGATGGGTAGTAAGACGGGCAGAATAGGGGAGAGGTAGGTGGGGTCACCGTTAAAGTACAGTATCTATTTGTCACCTGAACTAAGTGTACCCCCCACCCTCACACTCCCGTAGATAACAATCTCGCTCTACTTGCGCCGAATAAAAATCACCGCGGATTCCTCACTTGATTGGCCCAATGGTGAGGTAGGAAACAGTAAGAGGGGGTGGGGGGAGGATAGAAGGAAGAGGTGCCTGATCTGACCCCTAGCGGCGGTCGATTCAAGCTCAGGTAGTGGGCATCACTACGTCGTGGGAGCAACAACAAGATAAGAAGCAAAGTAATAAAAAATAAAAGGTAAATCCTATATACCAGCGTTTTTTAAACCGTGTTTCGTGGCCCCCTTGGGTTCCGCCATAGTTATATCAGGAACCACGAGGCAATTTTAGTACAATATTTATTCGCTTTTTACGCAATAAAATAGTATCAGTAATTAAGAGTGCTCATCATAGCAACTCAATTCCCGGCTCGCGCGAGGTATGGTAGTAAAAGGGAAAAGAAAACACCTATGATATGACAGCAATGTGTGCAGTGCATTCGTATTTGAATAATTACTCGAAACTTTCCGCGGTGACGATGGGGGACAAAGCGACAAAGTTTATTGTTAGTAAATATATAGTATATCCCTAATATGACAGAGTGAAGATTTGTGAACAGTGCTTATCTGTGAAGCCATTCTAAAATGGTTAGAAACAGACTTTTCACTGCAGTTTTTATGCAAATGTCATTTAATATTTCAACAATTTTTAGTATTAGTGACTTCTATTAACTCCTCCATTGATGTTTAATCATAAATGAGCCACGTGCAGTAATGTTCGTATAAATTTACGATTTATAGCCGACTGTATAACAGGGTTGATTGGTACATGATGAACCCTCTTAAGATTACCAATATTTTTTTCAAATCTGATTAAAGAACATCTCCCAGTACCAATTAATTATTTTTAAAAGAGAGAGAACAATTTATAGAAATTTCAACAAATTATACTTTAAAAACAAAATTTCTTGAGGAAGAATTTTGGATTGAAATATTCACAAAATACCCTGAAATAAGGAATTAATCTTTGAATATTTTTTAATGTGTTTCTCAACAACATATCTTTATGAGCAAGAATTTTTCATTGTATACGGCTGCGAATACTAAATTTAAAACGAGGTTAAATAAAGAAGATGTAATTATTACAGGTGGCAACGATAACTTCAAATATTGAAACACTTTGTAATCAAAAGCAAGCCCACCAGAGCCACTAATAAATAAATGTTTATATTAATTTAAATTTTTCATTTTGAAAGTGGAACTTTTTTGTAAAAGTAGATTAGACCCACTTCAGTGACCGCATTGTCTAAGGCGCTACTCTCACAATAGACTAGATCCCCGAAGACGGGGAGATTGGAGTTCAATCCCAGTCGAGAGTACTGAGGGTTGTTTTTCCCTAAATATTTTCCCACTCTCCCTCCACGCAATTGTGGGTACACTTTCTCTAATTTCAATCTTCCTCATACCTAAAACCTTAGGGTATTTTGTACATAGGCATATAAACAGAACAGGCAGTAAGTCGCGGTACTAAAAAAATAGATGTGGAAAGTATTTTTTCTTTTAATATTTTTATTCAAATCTCAATCTCAAAGAGACTTGTAATTTTAACTGTCATTATTGATTGTTATTAATAATAATATAGTTTTTTTCCCACCCCGTCTTAACACCCGTTGGGGTTACACGCTTATGTACTAATTACGTTAATATACTAATTACCCTAATGTGTTAGGGATTAGGAAGGCTATATTTATAGGAAGTGTACCTGCATTTTCATGGAGGGAGAACGGAAGTCTATTTTGGTAAAGCCACCCTCAGTACACCTGACCAAGATTCAAACCTCGATCTCCCCATCATCGGCAGTCTAGTCTACTGCGAGAGTAGCGCGTTATACCATACGGCCACCAAAGCGTGTTATTAATATTAGTATAACATTTTTATGAATGATCCAGCTTGTATTTTTTTCTGCCCAATAGGCCAGAATAATTGTCAGAACCAGTACGCCTAAAGGTGCGGCTCTAAACTAAGCATGGGACAACACCTACCCGGACTCAAATGGAATGGGCCAGTTTGGCATTTGAAACTAACCCATTCCATTCTGGTCCATGTCGGTGTCTTCTTGTGTTTGATATCAAAACGATTTTAAGGCGCACTAAGTTTGACTATGATTCTGAACCATAGAACAATAATCATATGGAGTCGCGCTCCCTATTAATTACTCCCATCATCTTTACCACATTGGAATGAGTCGCTTATCAAAGTTGTGTTATCTTATCAATTAAAACAATAATATATAATCAAATACAGGGTTTGAATAATTTCAACCCAAGGTGAAGTTAGTTTGTAAGGGTACGGCCAGACTGGGCGAGCGAGCGAGCGATCGACTAAAAAATAAAATAGAATACATTGGTTGTAATGAGAGGTGGCCAGACTGGAGTGAGTGAACGAGCGCGCGCGCTCGAAAGATAGGACTGGTTCTATTTTTCAAGCGCGTGCGCTCGACCCGGTACAATCTAGTTTACAGGCGCTAGGCAATATTATTGTATGTTGGTTCATTGAGTGCTAGGAAAACTTCTCATTTTGACATTCTTATTACTATCGATAGGTTTAGCACACTTACTACTAACGACCTAATTTAATTGGTAAGATCATAAACCATACCTATATGTATATATATATGTAAAACTGATATGTTAAAATACTTAAATATTATAATCAAAGTAGGCCTTTACAAATAAGAATCATCATTAGCGTGGAGAGAGGATGGGAAAACCCCAACAGTAAGTCACTTGTCAAAAACCGCCCTCAGTTCACTGAGCCAAGATTCGGAGCCTCCTCGTCAACAACTATCGAGAACTATCTTATAATCACGCGCTCACACGCTCGCGCGCACGCTTGTCAGTCTGGTCGAACCCTTACTTAGTAACAATTGTGTTAAACCTATCGATAGTAATAAAAAAATATCAAAATGAGAAGTTTTCCTAGCACTTAATGAACCAACATATAATAATATTGCCTTTGCGCCTGTAAACTAGACTGTACCGGGTCGAGCGCGCGCGCTCAGTCGCTCGCTCCAGTCTGGCCACCTCTCATTACAACCAATGTGTTCTGTTTTAATTTTTAGTTGCTCGCTCGCCCAGTCTGGCCACCTCTCATTACAACCAATGTGTTCTGTTTTAATTTTTAGTTGCTCGCTCGCCCAGTCTTGCCGTACCCTAAGGCGTGTTCTAATATAAAGATGCTGGTAATAAGATACATGTTAAATGCTCCAAAATAATTAAAACTGCGTATGTCTATATAATGTGTATAGGGTTTATTTAGCAGCTTTTCTCATAGCCTGTTAAGCTTATAAGCATAAGAACTAATTACAATAGTGAGTTAAGAGATGGGGAAGGTTGAATTTAGAAGTGTACCTGCATTTGTGTGGAGGAAGAGTAGAAAATTATTTGAGAGAAAAAACCTCAGTACACCCAAACGAGATTAGAACCCCGATATCCCTGTTATCGGCAGTTTAGTCTATTGCGAGAATGGCGCCTTAGGCCATGCTGCCACCGAAGCAGGTGTATACGGCTATTAATCAAATATGGTCAGCTATATGTTTACAATACAATGCTTCCAATAGCATCGTTGAACATTTTGTGTTTGATAATGTAAACTCTTGATAGATGTTTAAAAGGAACTGTACCAAAATATACTTAAAAGGAAAGGTTAATAAACACAAATGTAATAACTTTAATTTTGGTCGTTGCGTTTCACTACCCTTCCGTTTTATACGTATATTTATTAAATACAGTAAGTTGGTAGGAATAGTTTGAATATTAAGTTAAGTGTATGCTCGCGTTTTCGTGAAGAAGAAATGGTAAAATATTTTAGGAAAAAAACACCCCAGTATATCCGGCTGAGATATGAACCTCTGACCTCCCTGTTACTGACAAACCAGACTAGACGAGCCTAACATTTAGACTGCACACCCATCGATGCGGTTAAACCGTTAATTGTCTTGGTGTTTTCGTACTTATTATTATTATAATTATTATTATTATTAAACTTCGTTTTGTGGCGTTTCGAATATTTGGCAAGCTGTCCGGACATGCGCAGTTGCTATTCCGACCAGTTGGGTCATTCCAGACGATCCACGGAGAGAAACTATTTATGAGTGAAATGGGAAGAGCGGAAGAAGCGAATCGAGGAAAGTTTAGAAAAGGAGGAATAAGGAGGGTCGAGGGGGTTTGAGAATGAGCTTATCGAAGATAGCAAATGTAGGGGGATGATACCTGGATCATATCATCGTAAAGTTTGTAATAACAATGTTGCCAAATACAATATAAAATAGTGATAAACATCGGCCTTCGCAAGTTGGCATAAGTTTTGATTTGGTTTTTTTTCTCCCCATTCCATCCGTTCAGGCATTATTTACTCATACCAACTAAGAAAATGTGGTAGGGATGAGGAATATTGAATTCAAATAAAGTTTATTCGCATTTGCGAAACCCCATTTAGGCAAAAAGCACCTTCATTATACCCAACCAACCGAGATTCGAACCCCAATCTCCCTGTAATTGTCATTCCAGTCCATGACTTAAGACTAATCGAGCATCGAAGTGGGTCCTTATGTCTTATGTCCAGGCTATTCGCATAGTAATACCAATGAGGAAGGGATTAGAAAGGTTTAATTTAGAGAAGGTGCACCCATATTAGCGTGGAGGGAGTGTGGGAAACCATTTTGTACAACCAGCCTGGATTCAAACCAGTGGCATGTTGAGGTGTGTTGCCAGGTTAAGAACAGCTTTTAAAACGGTACCACCCGCCTCGGTGGCGTAGTTGGCTAACGCGCTAGTCGTGTTGAGCTCGACCGCCGAGGTCGGGGAGATCGAGGTTCGAAACTCGGTCGGGTGAACTGAGGGTGGTTTTTCCTAAATGGTTTTCCACTCTCCCTCCACGCAAATGCGGGTTCACTTCCTCTAAATTC
>CABFWO010008735.1:0-12869 GCA_902155825.1 Timema genevievae | reverse complement strand
CATTCTCTCACTCTCTATCACTCTCACACCCTTTTCTTCTAGTTCTTTTTGACTCTATTACACTCTCACATTCTCTCACTCTCTATCACTCTCACACCCTTTTCTTCTAGTTCTTTTTGACTCTATTACACTCTCACATTCTCTCACACTCTCTAACTTTCTCATACTATCACCCTCTCTCACACTCTCACACTCTATCAGTCGTTCACTCACTCTATCAGTCGTTCACTCACTCTATCAGTCGTTCACTCACACGCTCACTCTTTCACTCACTCTCTCATTATTTCATTCACTTTCACTTATTCACACACTCACTCAAGGTACGTTCATAAAATTAGGCCGAACGATGTGTGTACAGTGTATATTTTTTTCAATCTGGCTCCGTTTGAATATGGGGTCGAAAGAAGGTAAAAATGTTGATTGAAATTAAATCTATTCTTCTAAGTAAGCTACATAACGTTCTTAGAAAATATATAATTGTTTATCACTTTGTTTAAAAAATTAATATACCTTGTGTTTTAGTAAATTGTTGTAAGAATGTGCATATTATTATGGGTTAAATAGCAAAGTTATTATAATTGAACTATGATAGCTTTTCTATTTAATTCATTAGTAGTAAAGCAAAATGTTGATAGTGTTGACTGGAAAAAAATAAAAGTTTCTTGTTTTAGAGGAAATTCTTACCAGAAAATTACTATAACTCTTGGTTCTATCTAGAAATAAACCGTTTGTTCGTTAACAATTGTACTTGATTTTTCATCTGGGGTCTGAACCAGAACAATAGATCTCTTCGAGTACAAAGAAGGGGGTAAGGCATGTGTTCGTACCTAATATGTGGGTATAGTACAGTCATCGTCATCAGCAACTATTTCCAGCCTGTGGCCGGGTCAATGTAGTAAAATACCTCCATCTTCCACCATTCTTCCTCCTTTAATTGCTTCCATTCTTATTTTCTCTCTTGCACACTCTCTATCTGCTCCTCCCATCTCTTTCTTGTCCTCCCTTATGGTCTTTTTCCTACGTACTTCATTACCATGATTCTCTTCGGCATACTCTCATTCCCCATCCTCATTAAATGCCCATACCATCTCAGCCTTGCTTCCTCTACTATCTCATGTACTCCAACATCCTCATTACAGGACCATACCATCTCAATCTTGCTTCCTTTACTATCTCATGTACTCCAACATCCTCAGTACATGTCCATACCATCTCACCCTTGCTTCCTCTGCTATCTCATGTACTCAAACATCCTCATTACATGCCCATACCATCTCAATCTTGCTTCCTTTACTATCTCATGTACTCCAACATCCTCATTACATGCCCATACCATCTCAGCCTTGCTTCCTTTACTATCTCATGTACTCCAACATCCTCATTACATGCCCATACCATATCAGTCTTACTTCCTTTACTATCTCATGTACTCCAACATCCTCATTACATGCCCATACCATCTCAGCCTTGCTTCCTTTACTATCTCATGTATTTCCTGTATCCCCACTCTTTTCCTGATAACCTCATTCCTAATCCTTGTTTCTCTTCTTGACAAATAATATACTCCTCACAAACTTCATTCCCATGGTATCCCCTTTCCTAGTTCTTCTTACATTCAATATCAATGTAATGTTTCTGCTGCATGTGTGTCAATGGGTACAAATTATAGTTGTGCTCATAATGTATGACACAACCCCTATATCTTGTTCATTATGACCTTTTCAGTGGCGGTACACATGCTCTTTAAATACTCGATGATTTGCAGCAAAGTAGATAGTAAGCCTTCGACTCGACCTCAACTTCTGTTTCACTCAACCTCGTTAGTGCATTATATACTATTCTATTTAATCCGATGAATAGGAAAAAAATAAGGTGAATTTTAAAGGTGTTAAGTTGTAGAAGACTGGAATGCTTTGCAGAGGTTTAGAAATTCCCGATTATTTAAAGTGGTGTTTGATATTTTTTAATATTGTTTGTCAAAAAATGTAGATCAAAGCTATCAGAGGGTTTCTGACCTGTTAAAAAAAATGATGTTTTAAGGTTTTTTTTTTAATTCAATGACACCTTCTGCGAAAGTTTGTATTTCTGAGATTAAATCAAAAATTTAGAAACCTAGATTTAGCTTTTGTATATCATATAATGTCATGTTTTGATAAGGTCAAGACGGAACATTTTAAGATGATATGGGATTGTTTTAAAGTGTTTTGTGTAAGTTAGCACACTTTTTTTTTAAACCCTTTAAACTGGATATTTAAAATGTATAGCTGGTCAGAACTTTCACTTAAATTTTGGTGAAAATACTATTTTAAAATATCAAACAACTTAATAAATAATCGAATATTTCTAAACCTCTTTTCTAACTTAGATTTTAACCTAGATTCTATGATGGACTTGTGAATTAATTTAGTTACAGCCACGATAAAACGTTTATTGGTAGAGCTTAGAGACACCGAATCTTGGCGAGATGTGTTTTTATGAACTTTAACTTTGACCATTAAAATGTATATTATATATATATTTAGAATACATTGTAAAATTTTGGACTTATAATAACATGTACGAAACAAAACTAAATTGAATATTTTCGTAAAATTGATAACTGGATCTTAAAATATGAATTATGGTCAATTTTGTGGATTTAAATGCGATTTAACGATAACAACACCCCAAAAACAATGCTCCCTCAAGTCTTGAAAGTTTATTTCACTCAACCGGAAATTATTGTGAGCAAATACAGATGAAGAAGAAGAAGAAGAAACAATACCTAAGAAAACTGTTATGTTTTTTTATAAAGCCACCTACTCGTATATTTTGATTTGTTAGGTATTTAAAAATGTAACCGGAAATTTTATATTTGTTGATTTGTTATTATTTCTAGCCGAAATTAGATATTTTTATTTACTTTTCATACCGAAATCCAATTTTTTATTTAGAGAAATACAATAAAAATTGTAGTATATCTACCATAAATTAGGCTCTAGTTATTGCTATCTATAGTATTACTTTTAAATTACATTCCACCCGTTACTGAACATCTTCACAAATCCGTAGCACCCATTTTTTTTTTTTCATCTAACTTGTACCGTAGCCTTTCAGGCTAGTAATGATCCCAAGTATCAGGGGTACAGGATACTGAGTAGCGATTCCTTCCTTCCATCAATTTCCCCAAGTTTAGTTACGCACGGGCAAACACAAATCACGTGACCGGCCCCGAAAAACACATTACAATGGAACCACTAATGAAATAATTCATCACTGCATGTCTCGTAGTCATGTTTTTGTACTATTTTTTGTTGCTGTGTGTATTTTGGTGGCTTTTTTTTCCCCCTTCACCATCCATATAAACGAAAAATTTTTATTCTTTTTTTTTAGTACTACGTCTTACTACCCGTTCTGACTATACGCATAAAATATACTAATTACGTTAATGAGTTAGTGATGAGTATGGTTGAATTTAGAGGTCGTGTACTCGTATTTGCGGGGAGGAGGAGTGGGAAACAGTTTAGGAAAAAACCACGCTAGGTATACCCGATCGGGATTCAAATCCCGATCCCCCCACCCATTATGTGCAATCAGTCTATTGCGAGTGTGACGCATAAAACCATGTCACCACCGTAGCGAGTAAAGCTGATGATGTAGGGATGTTGAAGGTAAAACTTAGAGGAAATGTATTCGTATTAGCTTGAATATAGAGAGTGGTTGAGAAATTATTTTATTAAAAAAGGACATTCCTCAATATATCCATCCGCTATTCGTTTCCTGACTTCTTAGTATATATTACGAACCTGACATCCTAGACCATGTAACCACTTGTACTATTTTCATATAGACTCAAACATATGTTTTTTTACGCACTCCACTGGGCTATCTATATATTATTTAATTCATGAGGTAAGAGACAAGACAGGTAGAAATTAAAGAAAGTGTACCCGCATTTACCGGGTATTGGGGGGGGGGGGNGGGGGGAGGGGTTTAAAACAATCTAGGTGAACAAAAATTTGCTCGGTACACCATGGTCGAGATTCAACCACCAACCTCCATATCACCATCAAACCCTACAAGATGAGACTGATGCCTTTCTGCATCAATCTCCACCCCCCACCACCCTCAACCCCTCATACTCTCCACCCAGATGATGGTTTTAAAGTTATAGAACACATATATCCCGTCTAAATCACTATTTGCATATCCTAAATGTTCGTTTTGCTACTTTTATCTAATAATATCCTGACATGCAAAGAAAAAAATGTATGAACGGTAGTTGAATGAGTTTTATTTTCCCTACCAAAGAACAAATATGTACCTTATAGTGTGATACAGTCCAATTTACACATGTAAGACATTTAGAAAAAAAAAATTTGTTTACAGCTTATATTGATAGAACTTTACTGTGATATTGTTAGTATTATGCAATAGGAACTTACAATATATATATTTCCTTTTATTTGAGGTATTTAACGTGCACTTTCTGAACCGACTGATTATATCAGCACACGACATATAAACTTACTTAATTCTGGAACAAACACAGCAAACAGCCTCCGGATGTTAACTCATTTTTGTGAAAGGGAAACACTTATTTCACAGTTGATGCATTTTTCAGCCATTCCAAGAATCGAACCCTGTACCTTTAGCTCAATAGACAGACCCGCTACCGACTGAGCTAGGGTGTTGGGACAGTTTCATATATGTGACAGCTGCATATACCATGACTTGACGTAAGAATACGTTAGAGTAGATTCACTAGCTTTTGGTGACCTGGCGGTCTAGGGGTAAAGTGTCAGACTTCAGTGCTGGGGGTCCAGGGTTCAATCCTCGGTCCCGGTATGGATCTAGCTTATTGACAAACCCTTCCTTCACCTCTAACAAGACGTGTATTAATCACAACTTGTGAATGTATAGAATGCCAGGCCTCCACCGTGGTTCGGATCCCACGTTAAACTGTAGGTCCTCAATTTCATCTCACAATCACCCTACATTACACACTAGCGTAAGCGCGTATAGCCCGAACGGGTAGTAAGACGCGGTGCTAATAATAATAATACTAGCAATTTTTAGCTGTCAGTTAATCCCCTTCCAATGAGATCTGGACTATATAGTTTCATCTTTCTTCCCCCAAGCCCCATACATGTTTTTTTCCCCCCCACTTCACGCGAGTAATTCATCGCCTCATCTCCATAATTCCCTCTTCCGTGTTGGTGATGCCCGCGTGATGGCGAGTCTTCGGCCACGCAACGTCGTTTAGGGAGTTCCCCTTACGAATCGTCATTAGAGCAAGTCACCACGCGACTTGCCCGTTTAGATTAAACAACCTTAACTCCGAGTGTCAGAGAGATTTAGGGTATGCTGGTGTGATTAAAGAAGGGGGGAGGGGGGGGGAGTCGGTGCGGGTGCATCCTCGAAGACGCCAATTTTCTGGTCAGGTTATCAGATGTCGACCTCGGGGGTCTTGGATAAAAGTGCTCACCCGTTGGTTGAAAATGATTTCATTTTGCCTTTCCATTAGTCTTTATTTTAATTATGAATCCTAATATGTAATGTTTTTAATCCTATATGGCAATGTTGATACCATTCGATTCTATTTTGATGTGAAGTAAAATTTGAAATGACAAACCACTTCTTATATCAAAGCGTGAATTCTGAACGTCCACGACACGTCTCATCCAACAAATATGCAGCCTTCAAAACGCCCTTAATTTAAACTGAAATGTTAACTTTATATCATGAAGTCTATAATATCTTGAACGCATTCAATCCATTAAAATAGTTGGAAAATTTGGGAAAAATGCTGAAGCAAAATCGTCTATCTTACAACTCTATGAGTTAGGGTTCGGCCAGACTGACAAGCGCGCGAGCGAGTGAGCGAGCGTGCAAGCGACTGGGTGGCCAAACTGGCGAGCGTGTGAGCGAGCGAAAGCGTAATTATCATATAGTTCTTGATAGTTGTTGACGAGGAGGCTCCGAATCTTGGATCAATGAACTGAGGGTGGTTTTTGAAAAGTGATTTATTGTTGTGGTTTTCTCATCCTCTTTCTACGCTAATGGTGATTCTTATTTGTAAAGACCTACTTTGATAGTATTGAAGTATTTTAACAAATCAGTTTTACATATATATATATATATGTATGGTTTATGATCTTACCAATTAAATTAGGCCGTTAGTAGCAAGTGTGCTAAGCCTATCGATAGTAATAAAAATGTCAAAATGAGAAGTTTTTCTAGCACTCAATGGACCAACATATAATAATATTGCCTAGCACCTGTAAACTAGACTGTACCGGGTCGAGCGCGCGCGCTTGAAAAATAGGACCAGATCTATCTTTCAAGCGCGTTCAGTCGCTCGCTCCAGTCTGGCCACCTCTCATTACAACCAATATGTTCTATTTTATATTTTAGTCGCTCGCTCGCCCAGTCTGGCCGTCCCCTTAATTGAACCCCTTGATATTAGAGTGAATAAAATATAAGCAAAAAGTTACTATTTATCTACTATTTCTAATTCATATTGCAATTTAAAATTAATATAGTAAACTAAACCTATTATTTTAACATATTTGCTAAGATTCGTATTTGATATTGTCGATTTGTAGGCTGGTTACATTAAAGACTAGAGTTCATAAAAGAGTGATTTTGACTCTTCTTTATCATTATAACATGAAAACTTACTTGCTCTATGGCATTAGGAACTCGAAGGTTTATTTCCGCAACTAAAAAAGTACGCCACCTATCATTATGTTGATTTACTTCTATCCAGTCTACCTCATTACACCCTTTTCCCATTTTAAGCTAGTTCTATCCAGTCCATCTCATAACATCCTATCTTTATATTGAGCTAGTTCTATCCAGTCAATCTCATTACATCCTATCTTTATATTGAGCTAGTTCTATCCAGTCCACCTCATTACATCCTATCTTTATTTTGAGCTAGTTCTATCCAGTCCACCTCATTACACCCTATCTCGTTCAGGTACATTCTAATGTTATCCTCACATATGTTTCTAAGTCTTCCTAATGGTCTCTTCCCATTGGGTTAGCCAGTTGATATCTTAAACGTTGTTCTAGTTTATTCCATTCACGCAGCATTTCCTTCCCACCGTAATCTGCTATATTTGATTACCCCTGGTGATAATTACATGCAATGTAACTCATAATTATGCCACCTCTTCCACCTCCATTATCTTTATCCTTTTCTGGACCAAATGCACATATCGATTGATTTACTCCATTCTCTGAGGAAGCCTAGATTGACGTTAAGGTACTCTTTGCTAAGAGCTCGCTGAGCTTGTGGTCATATTTGAATACAAGGTAGCCATGCTGTATACTTAAAGTCTAATCTGAACATCACGGAAACCGCGTTAAAGCCCTGCGCGAGCCTCGAACGTATCCGAAGCATCTCCTAACAGTTTCAAAACAGTGGCCCTGCCTACATTTATTTTAAACTGTTTCTACTGTCGTGCTAGCTCAAAAAGTTAAGGTTCAATTTAAGCTCTTAAGAGCGTGCATCACATACCAATCAACTCTGGGATACAGTCAGCCATAAATTGTAAATTTACACGAACACTATTGCACGTGGATCATTTATAATGAAATATTAATAGAGATAAAGAGTTAACAGAAGTTCCTAATACTGAACATTGTTTAAATATTCTGTATATTATTTCTGTTGTCAACATCCCTTTTTCTCAACTAATACAAAACCTACAGCGATGAATAAGGTATCAGTGGATAGGATTTTTTACCGACTTTTGACTTAGCATAATCAGCTTACGTTAAAACATATTGTTTGTTTAAAATTTAAGTTAAAAAATCTAACAATATTTGTGTATAAATTACCGAAAATAAACTCTCTTTGCTATTTTATGTATACACTTCGCTGAGTATTTAATTTCAACAATCCAACAAAAGACTATTTTTTGGGGGAGGGGGGGGCGTGGGAGAATATTGAATGTGTGAAGCTTTCACACGGGTCTACTGGTTAAATTATATTTGAATAAAAACTTTATTGAAAGGGCAGTTTTTGACTATTTTAGAATGGCTTCATAGATAAGCATTGTCCACAAATCTTCACTCTGTCATAATAAGGAAATACTGTATTTATTAACAAGAAACTTTGTCGCTTTGTCCCCCATCGTCACCGCGGAAAATGTCAAGTAATCATTCAAATACGAATGTACTGCACACATTTCTAGAGAATCGTAGGTTTTTTCTTTTCCCTTTTACTCCCATACCTCGCACGCACGCGCACACACAAACGCAGATGCGAGCCGGGAGCTGAGTTTGGCCTGCTATGATTAACTCTCTTAAAGAAACTTGTTATAAAACGTTCACAAAATCGCACATACATTTTAGTAGAGGTTTTGGATCGAATGGACGTTTACTGCTTTAATTAAATTATTAATGCGATAAAATTTGATCAACACGCTTGCCGAAAATAATGTGCAGAATATGTTTGATGGGCGCTGAGATCTACAGGATCGCAGGATTGTGTTTTGACCCATATATGCTTTGAAACGCCAATTCGATAAACATTTCAAATCTGAGATTGTTTTTGATACATACAAATGGTGTCAGAGGACAAAAGTCGTTTCTAGGAAGAAAATGGGTTAGTGGGTCTTAAGGCTTTGTCATATTTCTTTATGATAGAAAAACTTTTTATTATATAATTTATAAAGTAAATGAGTTGACCCCCACCTTTGATAAGATATATTTTATTTTTTATTTGTATTATTTAATTGAGGTATTTTACGTAAACTTTTTAAACCCTCGAACTGTTGGTCTCTAGAATAAAAGAACAAATGTTCCCACTCAGAGTCCAGAAGATTACTTTATAATAGCGATTTTCATACCATTCTTGGATTAATTAAAACTTCTCTTAATGATAAGTTGAACATTCACAAAGACACATTGCAACCATTTCAATCACTTGTTTATCAGAGTGAACCAAATCATGTGATGATGTCAGAGGTAGTAAAAGATGTTCAGAAATTGGCTCAGTTTTACGATCTTCCCAGTCCAACAATATTGAAGGGTAACTGACACTGTGGCACCAGTTCATTGAGTCATCACATAAAAAGCCTCGAAATGCAATTGAATCCCTATCTATGTGTAATGTGAATTTATTTCCTGTCATGCATGAACTTCTCATAATAATGGCTACACTTCCTGTAACAACGTGCACAAATGAACGTCCTTTCTCGTCCTTAAAGCTGTTGAAATCACACCTGAGGAACTCTACAAGTGAAGACAGACTTAATGGGATTGCTCTCATGTAAATACATCCAGAGGTGTCAGTTAGGTAGGATGAAGCTCTCAATGAACTTTCTATCAAACCAAGGAAAATTAACATAAGACTACAGTGAATTATTTCAAAACTGGTTTTGTGTGTTAAGAGTGAGTGTAAACTGCTTATTTGAATGTTCATATTTTAGCTCATAAAATAATTTTATAAATCATATTTCCAGGATTAAATTTATTGAAACTTGAATGTTTGTATATTCTAACAGTATACATCCATAACAATTTGTTTACAAGCAGATTGTTTATAAAAACTTAATAGCTATGATAATTACAGAAAAATGACAATTTTTAGAAATTTTAAATTATTTTGGATAATATTGTATTTCTTGTGATGCATTTGCATTTTACAGTAGTTAAATTTTCAAATTTTCCCACGGGGAAAGCCAATGGACTCCACTTAATCAGTCAGTGAAACTAACCCCCACAAACCAATCCTGACTGCGTCAGTGTGTGTCATCATAGTGGAGATTTGAATTTTTAACTGATTTTCATGTAGGTAGGTTAAACAACATCTAGATCTCACTATTTTCTTTGATAGAACGTTGGTGCATATACTGACCACCCCTGTGCTCTAAGGGTCAGATTTACTGGCTACAGAGCCAGAGGTCCTGGGTTCAATTCCAGGCACTTCCAGATTTACTGTGAAGCAGTTGGTCTGTAACGGGGTCAACTCAGCCTCGTAAGGACAATTGAGAAGCTATTAAAATGAAAAAGTAGCGGCTCTGGTCTAGAAAACTGAGATTAACGGCCAGAGGTTTCGTTGTTCTGACTACATGACACCCTCTATCCACACAAGTTGACACTATCTTTGCCAACAGACGACGGCCGCTTGGTTGATATGGCTTGATTGTGAGATGATGCCATTGAACTTCCTACTACCGTTCTGGAAGGCCTTTTATCCTACCAAAATACTACTTCACAGTAGGAGTCTGGTACAAAATAAGGCCTTCTAGAACGAGCTTCCTACCAAAACCAAAGGATACTTTATAGCCTACTAGTGACTTAGGGAAAAGAGATTTTTCTTTTTTAATGTTAGCACCGCGTCTTACTACCAGTTCGGGTTATACGCTTAAGTTCTTCTAATTACGCTAATGGGTTAGGAATCGGGTAAGTTTGAATTTAGAGGATGTAAACCTACATTTGCGGGGAGGGAGAGGGGTGAATTATTTATGAACACCCCCTCCCCACCCCCCAAGTTCACCTTTCCGAGACTCGAACCTTGATCTCCCCATCCTCGGCAGTCTAGCTCAACACGAAACTAACGGGTTATCTAACTAAGCCACCGAGGTGGGTGAAAGGGGATATAGAGTTTTGAGAGAGTTTACATCCATTTCCGTAGAAGGAAATAGGAGGAAACGATTTAGAGGGTGAAAAAGAATCAAATCTGTATTTCTCAACAGGACTCAAACATAGACCTTATCGTCACCAGTAAACCCGAACGAAAAGATACTGAAAGCTTTATTTTCCCAGCGTAGCTATCGGTTCGGTTAGGATGCATTCTTTATGAGTAAAACATTCGAAAATACAGAGGAGTATAAGGAACGTGAGATAAGACCAGTGTTTTTGTAGTTTTTATAGCAAAACTTTTTTTGGTCAAAATAAGTAAAATATAGCTCCAGTAGAAACAATTTTATTTTTAAAATGGTAATACCAACAGTTCTTGAATATCTGTCATGAGTGGAGTAACATTAGATGAGAAATTTTCTAAATGATGATAATAATTTGTCATTATATTCCAGGAAACCTTTGACAAATATTCAATATCTGTCAAGGTCACCATTTGAAGAAAATTAAACTCTTAAGCTTCTACTGAAGACATTATTATTATTTGGTTTATTTTCACCCAAAGAAAATAAATTATATAAATCTTTAGAAATATTGTTGTTAGCTCGTATTCCCTGCACTACTACCATAAAGACCCCTCTTAGCAACTGACGTATGACGAATCTTTTCTAGAGGCCTTGGATGTGGACACTCGAGTGGTCCATCAAATCATCTCCCTTCCCACGCCACGGTCGTAGCGTCCTACACGCACTCACATCCGTTCTGTGACCCACATATTGCCGGGACCCCATCATATCCCGTTGCTTCAGTTCATTAAGAAAAAAAAATAACGAGTCAGCTGCAAGTACCCGTTCCACCATCAGCCATACCAGTAGATCTTCATTATCCAGTCCAGTGGCACTTAAAAACAATTAAAATAACTTTTAACGGCGTTGCTTGAATGAATATTTCCAAGTCATCTAGCGAAACGGGTTGCATATTAACTTGGCGCACCTAAACATGCTGATAAGTGAGTGATATCCTTTACTCTCTTCCTCTGAAGGTACACTGTCACTATACTATTTGTGCCTTGAAAACATTGACTTGCCTTTTTTTTTTTTACGTTGTAGACGATTTATTAAAAAAATATTATATAAAATAACCCCTTCAAACCCACTTCAGTGGCCGCATGGTCTAACACACTACTCTCGCAGTAGACTAGACTTGTGAGGATCGGGAGATAGTGGTTCGAATCTCGGTCGGGTGTATTGAGGGTGGTTTTTCAAAAATGGTTTTCCAATATTCCTCCGCGAAAATGCTGATACACTTTTTCCAAGTATAGCCTTCCTAATCCCTTAAGCCATTATCGTGATTGGTACGTAAGCGTATAAACCGAACGGGTAAGGCGTGGTGCTAAAAAAACGGCTACAGTACTTCAAAATAAAAATAATCTTTTTAGCACGGAAAGACAATTTTTAGAATTATTTAAGAATTTATTATTTTTGTTTCAACGTTATATCTTTAAAACTCGCAGAATAAAACGTAAATTCATTAACATGGAAAATCCTATCTTGACCTGCCGTGACGTCACGAGTAAGCAACGTTTTTAGCTTGGATATATAAATAGTCAATGGCGCTGTCTGCTTGGATGCAGCGCTTGCGCACTTATTTAAAAAATTGTCTCTCAAGCATAGTGAAACAATTTCAACCAAAGCACGGAACGACTCCTGGATAGCTCAGTGGCTAAATAGAGCAAAAGGAGCATGTATTAAGCCAAAGGTCTACATTTCAACTCCCGTGTCCGGGTGTCATTTTTCAATTTGAAAGAATATAATATTTAGAGGCTACTTTAACCATACTTAACAAATATATCAGCTTTGCTATTTAATCCGTCATTATATGCGCATTCGTATAGTTGCCATTGTACTATTAACAGCATTAAGCCATCCCGAGTTAAATGTGGCTGCGTTATCTGATAGTTAATATGTAGCTGACTAATCAAATACTTTCTGCTAGTTGGTGTTTTATATACAATCGGTACAGTCATTACAAGAAGTTTTATTAAATATACATTTCAAATTTATATTTTCAAAGATAAATTCGTAGACCTTAATAAAAGTTAACGTGAAGAGTTAGTTTAAAAATAATTATAAATAACTACATTGTGTAATACAATATGAGATAAAATCGAATTATTGGACTGTAAAAAGAATAGTGGTAATATATAATTATTATTATTATTATTAGCACCGCGTCTTACTACCCGTTCGGATTATACGCACTTACGCTAATGTGTAATGGTAGGGTGATTG
>CABFWO010008734.1:0-15903 GCA_902155825.1 Timema genevievae | reverse complement strand
CCATGTAAAACCAATAAATGTCTGTAGCACTGCTGCCAAAATATTGTGTGGTGTGGATAAATATTTAACAGCTAAAAAAAAAGCCATATATTAACGAGACCAAACATAATTAATTAACTAAGTATGTAACGAATAATTGATTCTATTAGGAAGGGAACAAAAAAATAAAATTAATTAATTAATTTAGTAGATCAAACCATTTGAACATTTCAAAAATAAATTTCTGCTCCCCCATCAATCCTTTCAAACAGTCAAGAAATAGTTTAAGGACTTAAGGTTTTCTTTAAATCATGCCTTGGGCGTAGCTAGGCAAACTATTCTGCAGTCATGTGTGGAGGTATAGCATACCGCGCGGGCGTTTAGCCAACAGGTTGCCACATTTCAATCTCGACGGAGTGTACATGTTACTTACCAAATAGTACATCTATTTACCCAATCTATGGCATCAGGAGCTCGAAAGTTCATTGCCGCACTTACAAAAGTACGCCACCTATCCCTATCTTAGCTAGTTCTATCCGGTTCACTTAATTACAACCTCTCTTTTTTCAGGTCCATTCTAATGTTATCTACCCACTTTCGTCCAGGTCTTCCCATTTAGTTTACCAGTCAATACCCCGAAAACAGTTTTAGATTCTTCCATTTACGTTACATGTCCTTCCTACCGTAATCTACGAGACTTGATTATCCTAAAAATGTTTTTAGAGGAGAACAGAGTATATTACTCATCATTATATTATTTACTCCACTCTCCAGTTGCCGCATACCTCTTTGGAACAAATATCTCCCTAAGTTCCTTGTTTACAAACATCCTAGATCTATTTTCGTCATGTAAGGTAAGAGACCACGTTTCACATCCATAGAAAACAACCAATAAATTATTGTTTTGTGTATTCTGAGTTCTACAGCATGCGAGTTGTTAATAACTTATTGACCAAATAATAGCACGCATTTAAACTATAGCACATTATATCCATTTATTAAACCATATTAATATAATTAATACGAGACAATTTTTTTCAATGTGTTTAAAGTTTTTGTACCAAAAAAGGTTAGTTTCGGGGCTCAACCAGCCAGATTTTGCCAATCCTTCCAAAATATAGGAATTATATTCAATCAAATCGTCTTTCGGAGTATTTTGTAATTTTTGTGTGGGTAAATGCCAGGTAAATAATCTCCTGGCAACCTCCTTTTGGAAAATTTTTAGTGAAAGGGACACTAGCTTTGATTATTTACTAATTTAATTTATATTCTTAGATGGATTTTCAGAAAGAAAAAAAAGCTAGTTTTAATGTTCATATTGAGGTAAACTTTCTTTAATTATTCATTATAATTCGAATTTTTCAAGAATGAGCCATCCCTCTCCTCTCTCTAAAGATGTTTTCAATATATCATCGGTAAAATCGGATAAATTGGCTTTAGGTTTTAATATTATGTGATGGCCCAATAAGCCATTGCATGTGTGATTCATATTACTATAGTCGAATTCAGTGGTCTTGGGGTAAAGTGTTCACCTCATGACTTGATGTTCATGAGTTCAAACCCAGTCGGGGTTGACGGATTTTTCTTGAGCGATAAAAATCCGTAGCACAACTTCCTTTGGTGGGGAAGTAAAGATGTCGGTCCCATGTCAATCGTGACATGTAAAATACCTTTCCCGGCCAAATTGGTAGACCCTTTTGCTCTCGACCATAGAAATTCTAGTGTGTTGATATAAGCAATTGGTTTAGAAAGTGCACATTAAATACATCAAATAAATTAAAAAAAAATATTATTGTAGACATAATTAAAGTACTCGACCAAATTTGTATTGCTCGAAGATACACCGAATTAATAAACCTTAGGTTTTAAAAGAAAGTACCCGCATCAGTGAGCATGCGGACTGAATGACAGGCTCATCTAATTTGGTTTGCTGGTGGCTGGGATATCGGTGTTGGATTCGTGGCCGGGTAGCTGACGGTGGGGCCTCATAATTTATTCACCACTCTCCCTCTATTCAAATGCGGTTAACTGCGTCCAGCCTGAACAGGTAGTAAGACGTGGTTATAAAAATAACAGGTAACTTTAATATTAAGTCTACATTATTAGCTCCAATACCATTTTGGTAATTAAAATGCGTAAAACTAGGATAGTTTGACTAGAATGAAAAAAAACCCCAAAACAACCCGTTAATTAAATTTTATACTTTTGTATATAAGAAATAAGGGCGTAATATGGATGGAGAGACGCAGGGCGTCATTTCTGGAAGGGGTGGAATTGTGGCGAGACCGGTCTAAGTTGCCGAGCCTTCCGTAGTCTAGGCCAGCTGAGCTTGTTACCATGGTAACGGGCAGTGGGAGATCCAGGCAGGCAGGGGCAGGGCGACACCAACCAACACACGGCCGGGGACTCCCGGTAAAAGTGAGTCGAGCCGATCTTCTCGCAGTTTTACTGATCGCCACACTGAGCCGGACCCGAATTACGAAGCGTCGTCTTATTTATACCTTATAAGAGAAATCACGCTAGTTCTTTACAAAGTTTCAGCCGTTCTTCTTTTCTGTCTTGTTCAGTTCTTTGACTATCTCTCTCTGAATGTATTTCTTGTTTCATTTCACTTATCGGATGGGAAGTAATAAAATCAAATAGCAGCATTGTTTGCAGAGCTAGAGTTGATGGGTGTTCCCTTGAGATCCAGTCGTTGGGGGTGGTGTTACTGTGATTTAATTTATTTCCGCCACTACCTGTAAAGAACGTGTTTCATTTAGCTTGGTTTGCTAAACAAAATACAAATACATAAATGTTTAAATAAACTACACTCAAACTTTTGATATAGGGAAGAATTTTACCTTTTTTCTATTTCACTAAAAAAACTGTGTACTTTTTTTTTGCAGAGATTTAAGACAAAGTGTTTTATTTTCTTGTACATTAATATCATTTAACGAAAACCAATACGTGTTTTAAATATTTCATCAATACTTTATACGTTAAAAAAATGCTGTTTATGAAATTTAACTTCTACGTGCTGTGTGGAACACAATAAAAAAAAGTGCACAATGTGCCTAACAAAGCAATAAATTTATTTGGTCGCGTTGGTTGACTCTTTCATTGAAGAAACTTTCACCTGGTTCAATCAATGGTACGTAAACAATAATAAAAAACTTACTAAATTTTATATTTCGTATCATCAGAAAAACAAGAATATCTATATTTAAACACAAACTAAGACGATCACACGAATGCCATCATGCATTTAATAGTGGTTTTAGGCAAATTGTTACGTTAATATATACTTTCTTACTTTAGTGTAAGAGAGTGTTTAAATATTTGAATGGAATTATGCGCCAAAGAGCTTTAATCGTGTCACACTTAAAATGAATAAACACATTCATAAATTTAATTAAATATCGTTTGATAAGGTCTTTGAAAACCTTAAGTACCCGCATCCGTGGGCTTATGAGCTATGTTGTCAACCTTGTCTGGTCTAACTTGGCATTGAAGGAAAGGTTGAGGTTTGAATCCCGGCTGGGCGTACTAAACGGTTTTCGACTTTTTCTCCAAGAAAATGTGGGTAGGTCTCCTCTAATTTCTATCTTATTCATCCCTAGCCCACTGTTGTGAATATGCGAATATCTCATGTGGGTAGTAGAACAATGCGCACTTAAATAAATCCCTGATTTCTTTAGTTAATGAAGTTTTTTGATTACAATTCATAACATAGATATGAATCAAATCGTGTTAAATACAAAGTACTGCCGTATTATGTTTATATAAAGGAGGCATTGGAACAATCTACCACATTATAAGCTATTTTTAAACATTTGACCAATGTATAAAAAAATTATAAATTAGTTGCAAAGTAAAATAATTATTACCATTTTTATATAAAATACGTTAACAAGTTTTAATTTGTGATTAATTGATTTTATAATTATTAAATGACTTTGCATTTGACAAGATGATCAGACCATCAGTTAATAGCTTATGCTGATCTTTCTTTAATTTTATGGATAATTAAATTATATTTTTCTTAATACATTGAAACAAGTGTCTAAAATAAATCATTCATCTAATGACAAAAAATGTCATTAATTGATAGAAAAATTAACTCTTTATTTTAAATGTAGTTTTTCCTGGACATAAACACAACATAATATTTCCTAAAAACTTAAAATATTTATATATATAACCATCACTGTAGATACATTTGATTATCGGCCAAATATATCTGGTGACGAATGACATTATTTTGTTAGTTAAATCTTAAAAAAATTACAAAAGGGTGGTGATGGGATAAAGGTGAGGTTTAAATTTCTTAAATATTTTAATGGCACATCACTTGAGACGGGTTTATATTAAAACTTTTTTTGTATTATTGATGGTGTAAGTAAGATAGTTACAAATTAATTGAAACAATTGCAGTTTTCCCCATTAATATTGCGCTCAGAAATTATTTTCAGTTATACTTTTATCTTCTTTTGAAATGTTTCTCAGGGAGGGGTGTGCTCTACTTGAGTCGACGGTCAATAATCTGGTTCCTAGCGTGCTTGTTTTGGGAGGGGTATTAGTCTGATGCAAGCTGGGGTTGTTTGCCTCGGGTGAGAAATATATATTACTTTTGGAATAGTAAAATTTAGGTTAATTTAATTTTGGCAAAGCTTGTTTGATTAATCGTGGTTTGTAAGTTGTGATAAAAGACAAATTAATGAAACAAAATGACATACTTAGTATTATTTAATTTTCTTTTAACTTAAATTTATTGATGTCAAAGTGTACAGCTTGACCCTATCACTGGCGCATGTCTTTTGTACCCTCGAGGAAGAGTTAATTTTCTAACTATTTAAAATTCACATGTAAATTTCGTACAAAGTTTAGTCATGTGATAAGCCTTTTGAATCTTTAAAAGCTACAAGACATATCCTTTCATAAATAGATCTAAAAAACAATAAAATATATTGTATATGATCAATATATAAAATAATAAATCTTGAGAAATAATTTTAACTCAACATTATTTTGGTGGTTTCCGATCTAACCCTTTGGCCATTATTAATAAAAGAATGTACAAGTTTATACTCTTACTTTTTAGGAGTATTTACACTTTATATTATTAAATAAAAGAAATAATTTGTCACAAATATAAGCAAGAGCTAGGACAAGGGAAATTTTAATACACCCCTTGTAACAAAAGTTTAAAAGCAGATTAATAAAAATAAACATTTACTTCATGTAACGCTTTTGTAGTTTGGAATTTGCCTTTGGTCTATATTATCAGCTCACTGAGTGCTTTTAAGTAAATTTTAGTTGACATCAGCTATTTAAAAAAAATCTTGTCTATGACATAATAATAAAATCTTTTCGCGCTATATTTATTTGATATTCACCTTCAACATCTCAGTCTTGCTCCAAAAGTTTCACCAATGGATCTGATGATAAACTTAAGTCATAATCACTCATTTTAGAATTTAAAAAACGTCATAGTACCAGTCTCAATACTCACAATCACTTATTTAAGTTTTTTTTAATACTTCTTGTGTTAGGGATGAGGAAGGAGAAATTTAGAGGAAGTGAACCCAAATTTGCATGGAAGGAAAGTAGAAAATATACCTTCAGTACACCCGACCGAAATTATAGCGCCAATCTACCTGTCATCAACAATCTAGTATATTGCGAGAGGGACTCCTTAGGCCACAAGCTCATCGAAGAATGTTACAGGAATGTAATAATTACTACCAGTATGTATATATGGTGTACCTTAACATGTAGGATACATTTAAAGTGTGGACTCAAGACACAATAACCGTGATAATGGTTCATACAAATATATGTCATATTTGAACATATTTCCGAGTTAGGCTATAAGAATTTTTGCTTTCTCTCAACTTGTAGCTTAATAACTATGTAGGCAGTGCTCTAATTGAAAAACTTGTCCTTCATTGTAATCCTTTAATCATCGTATCATAAATATTTTTAGCCATTCAGAAAAATTAGGGCATTTTTAGAATTTATCGGTAGTTTTAGTCACTACGTTGCTGAAGTATCTCAACACTATCATTGACTTTAAGATGGCCTCATAAATAAAAATCCACTGGATTTGAGTTTTGGGAGCAATATGTCCTGTTCAACCTATCCACTTTTTAGGAAATTGCTCTCTAAAGTAATGTCTTGCTATTCGGCTACCTTACCGTCAAGCACAAACTTCATGCGAGTTATGACATCAAGTCGAAATTATTTCCACAGCACACTCACTTTATTATTTAAGAAATGTACATAGGATTCTCCTGTTAATCCTCCACACAGAAAAAATAGGTCCGATTAAATGGTTGCCATCTATTATTGCCCATACATTACACAATATTATTATTTTGGCCTAGACTGAAGAATCCACATGGATCTTAATTCAACCCAATGATTAGCGTTATGAAAATTGACTGCCTCGTCTGTATTGGAATGACTCATAAAGATGATAAATTTTTAATTTTTGTTTACAGAATAGTATTAAATGTTGTACATCATATCTCAAGAAATGTTTATAACAGTTCAATGGCATTAGTTTTACTAGCTCAGATTGTAATAAGAATTACTGAAACACAGATATGACTATAGCTCGAAAACAAGATAAAATTAATAAGAAACATGTTTATATAAATATTTATCAATTTGAGTGTGCCCTGAGTTCACCCTTGAAGTGGATCCCATATATAAATGTACATACACATTCACACAAAGTACAAAGTACAATATTCCTTAACCAAAAATAACATAGCTTGAGTTTATGTGCACCAAAGTATAAAGTACAATTAATATTATATATATATAAAACATATATATATATATAATTATATATACCGGGTGTTCATTTGAAAATTTTACAAAAAAATATCTCGACAATTAACGTATTACAGAATAAAAAGGTTTTAAACAAATATGTTTGGTTCTGAGGGGAAGTAAGGTGGTAAGGTGGTAAGGCTGGTATGCTTCGGTGGCGTTGCTAAGGTGACGTTAAGGTTACGTTGATTTTTTCCTATTTTTTATTATATATTCCTGTAGATCACGTTGTTCCCTTTTCAAAATGGTGGTTTCAAGCTTTTTAAAGTAAAAGTTATCCCGAGAAGTGAGTCTCCCAAGTTCCTGAGTCACCGGCACCAGTGGGCATTAGATTTTGGTCTATTCAAACATAGCTCGGGGAAGGTACAAGTGTTTGTGTTCTGTGTGCTTGAACACGTGTGCTTGTTGATGTTTAGGTGTATTTGTAAACTAATTATGGTATTGAGAAAAACACTCTTTAAATTTTAAGTCTAAAGGAGGTTTTCAAAATGCTCTCCATTTTGAGATAAGCAATGATATAGTCTATTTTTGAACTCACTTTTGATCTTTCGTAGGTTTTTTTTGTAATAATTCTACATGCCATTTATATCCATTTTTTCAACTCGTCCATATTTTCTGGCTTAGTCCCATAAATATTGGACTTCAAATGTCCTCATAAAAAATCTAGGGGCGCTAAATCAGGTGACCTTGTTGGCCACTTAATTGGTCCTCTTCTGCCAATCCACTGTCCATTATATCTGTCGTCTAACCATTGACGAACGAGCAGTGAGGTGTGAGGAGTGCCTTCATCTTGTTGAAAATGCATAAATCTTCATCAAGCTCCATGTTTACACATTTGTTTGGATGATTTTCTAGGGCGTGCACTATGAGGGGATGAATAGCTTCTTCACGCATTTCCAAGTATTCCCCCCCTGTCAAATTTCTGTCAATAAATATTGGATCAATAATCGTTTCACCTAATATACCTGCTCAAACGTTTATTTTCTCTGGATATTGTGTGTGTCCGTCAGTAAAAATATGAGGATTTTGATCACTTCAATAACGACAGTTGTGTTTATTTATAAAACCACTTAAGAAATAATTGCACTCATTAGAAAAGCAGATACATTTTAATAAAATTGGATTCGCACTCAATAATTCGATCATTTCCTCGCAAAATCTTTACTCGACTATCAGGATCATCTTCGCTTAGTGTTTGTTATACCTGCTAGACACTTCCCGCACTGAGCTTTTGGGATTTGCCACATAGGTGCCCAAAATTTCCATTTGAGTCAATTCAGTCAATACTGTACGCACAGTCCGTTTTTTGTTTGCGACGGATCCAGTTTCTTTAAATTTTGAAACAAGATCCAAAACATAACTATGTAATACGTTTTCATCCTGTTGTCTTTGGTTGAACATTGCTGCCATTCTTCGAGGACAATGAGCCTCGGCGCCATACAGAAAAATCAATTCTGTTCTCTCTTCCAGACTGTAAATTATTTTTCAAGATGGGATGTTAAGAGTAGGAAACAAACGAGACAACTAATGGATTTGTAACTGAGATTGTTAGTAAAAACAATGTTTGGTTTACGATCTTACACACAAACACTTGTACCTTCCTGAGCTATGTTTATCTAGATAAAATTATAATGCCGGTGACTCAGAAACTTGTGAGGCTCATTTCTCGTGATAGTTTTTACTTTAAAAAGCTTAAAACCATTGTTTTGAAAATGGCACAACGTGATCTACAGGAATATATAATAAAAAATAGGGGGTATCATTTAGAAAAATCGAGGTGACCTTAACGTCACCTTAGCAACTCCACCCAAATTCATACCAGCCTTTCGACCTTACTTTCTACTCAGAACCAAACAACTTTGGTTTAAAATAGTTTTTCTTCAACGCGTTGTTTTCAAGATATTTTGGTGGACAATTATCAAATGAACACCCAGTAAATATAAACACACAAGGCACAAGCAATGATAGTTATTTTAGATAGTAAACCTGGTTGCCAAAGCATACACACTTTCTAATCTTGACCTTTAAATTAAAGGACGTAGTAAATGCTAACTTGTAGAAGGTATTTGTTATTAATATGAAACCAAGCTTTGCTTCGATTTTACATTTTGCTTCTCGCCAAAGGGTTTCACAAAATAAAGGGCTAAGTAATATAATTCAAAGTATTATTTGTATTAATGAGTGCAATTTATTATCTTTATGGAATAGTAGTTGTTAGTATAAGTGTTCATCTATCACTAAAATGGTCAGCGTATACATTTCTTTTTTCAAAGATTGCATAATATAACTTTGGATAAAGAGGAAGAATGATATTATGCTCTTATTTTTTTTTTTGGGGGGGGGGCATTTAAGATGCTTATACAAAAATGTCTATACATTATATTTAAAAGTAAAATTTTCCTTTTAAACTCTCTAATACAATTTGTTTGGAAACGTATCCAATGCTTATTTACTAATGAGCTAGCGTAGTCAATTTTTAATTTTAATTGTTAAATCTCGTATATTGTACAGTTAATGTTCTATATATGGTATTTCTGAAGGTTTCGCTAAGTATTGACATTTAAGAAAATGATTTAAGGTTAATTTTTCATACCAAATGTCTGAATGATTTTATATAGGTATACAAAAGTAGGTAAATAACATGTCTAGATTACGATATTTATTTATTAAAACTTAGCTCATTTGTAGTATTTTTAACCAAGAAAATAACATCCTTTACGAAGTCAATATAAGGGATTCATATGCGGCATTGCCATGAAAATACGATACTGTTTACAAGTCCCATCATCCCTATATATAAATATTTTTAGTTTTTTCTTCAAATTATATATGGATATATATAGGAAAGGCACGCAAAATTGTACATCCAAAAGTGTACGTGGGATAAATATCTCTTTGAAAATAATCTCTTTTGGTAAAGAGGTGGGCATAACTACGTGATGGTTTTAACGATGTTATGGATGGGTACGCTGAAGTCAGGGGAAGGTCACCACAATTTATTTAATGGAACCAGACGAATCCAACAACCTATACCACAAGTTTTTTGAGATCTCCCATGATAAAAAAATAAGATAAAGTGTATTAAAGTAAAACATAAATCATTTGACGAGTACACCTTTTACTATCATTTATATTAAATAAATAGTAATATAAGAAATGCAAATAAAAAGAGATGCAAATATGTAAGTAGTAGGTATTATTAATGGTCCCAATTTGAAATTTGACATTTGACCCCACCAAATTTGAATTTTTGTCCCAATTGATTTTTGCAACATGTTTGCCCCATTTCTGTCCCGTTTGATTTTTTATGTTCTCATTTGTGTTTATGTGTGCCCTTTTAGATTTTAATCGTTGCCTCATTAGTTTTTAATGTGTGCCCCTATTGATTTTTGTCCATTTGATTGTGTGTCCCGGGGGAAAGGTTTTATGTGAGAGTTTTTTTATTTATTTAATGGCATGGGAGTTTCTTATCTATTGATAGAGGGAGCGTGCAGTCTCGGGCTTCGGGCACTCCTCACGTGACGTGTCAACAATTCTGCCCGTGAGGGCGGGGGAACATCCTCTCTCGATGAATGTCTAACATAAAGTTTGAGCTATTGGCAATGTCTCACTGTGAGGGTCCCCTCGTAACAGGTGGGGATGTAGGTATCCGCCATACCAACATGGCCCACTATTGGTGAAAATAAGGGGAGTAAGGTATAAATGTTCCAGTGTTTACGTGGAGTGAGAGAGAGGGAAATAATTTATTGAGAACTAGTGACAGTACACATCAGAAGCTATTCGAAACCCCGACCTCCCTTCCAGCCATATCTAGATGAGCTACACGCAGCCTTTCTGGCTGAATGTCTATATATTAATTATGATAGTGCGGAAGGAATGATTAAGTAAATATGCCAGCGTTTTACATGGAGGGAGAGCTATCAACAGTTTACCCAGCATGGATTCGATTCCAACATCCCCCCACCAGAGTTAGAAGATTCTGACATTTAGACGGCGTTCCCACCGGGATTATAATCTCTATATCTTTCGCAGGGCTGTTATAACGGTCATCCAATCAAATACTTCCATCTCGTATTTGATTGTACCCCCCGCATTTGCGAGTTCCCACCAGAATTAGACGATCCTGACATTTAGATGGTGTACCCACAGGGATTCAAACTTTGATATCTTTCGTGGGGCTAGCACCACTAATGTATGTTAGAGCAGTCATATTATCAGATGGTTCCTTCCCACATCTTTACGCTGTTAAGTGCAGCCCGCATTTGCGAGTGCCCCGCCAGAATTATATGAGGCCGACATTTAGAGGGCGTGCCCGCCGAGATTAGGCCCTTGATTTCTTTCGAAGGGCTAACACCACTTATGTCTGTTAGAACGGTCGTCACATCAAATGCATACTTCATAAATCTTTACGCTCTTGAGTGTATCCCGTATTTGTGAGAGTGAAAAATAAGGCGAAATCAAAAGGAGTTTTATTAGTTAAAGCTGATTCACCTGATTTTGCGTTTGATATAAGTAGGTCAGCTAGACTGCATACAAGCATTTGTGATTAAACTAGCTCCATAGATTGTTTACCATAAGCTGAGTTGGTAGAAATGTTCAAGCATTTACGTAGAGTGAGGGAAAGAGAAAACATTTTGTGGTAACTACTGATAGTACATCTCAGCGGAAATTCGAATCCCCGAACTCCCCCAGTCCTAATCAAGTGAATTACACGCACCGTTTCTGGTTAAACGTCTATATTCTAATAATGATAGTGTGTTAAGGATGATTAAGAAAATGTTAACTAGGTTGAGGTTTAATATAACCTCCAGTTAAAACTTCGGGTTAACGTATTTTACTGTTTGAATGGCTTTTTATGTGGAGGTTAGTTGACTTGGAGTTAATTTGTTGAATGTAGAGGTTGGTAGTATATTTTTACTCAGATGTCACTTAAACAAAAATATTTGTTAGTGTAAATGGGAATAAATGAATGCTGAAATGCGTTAATAATAATTATCTAATTTATTTTTAAATACATTTGCAAGTGTTTTGTATGTTGCAGACACATTTTAGTAGTATATTATACAATAATATTCCCTCCAAAAATTGATACATTATTTTTAAATCTAGTTAATAAATTTAATGATTTATTTTATCCTGCTTAAGAATAAACTAGAGTGTTTAAAAAAGAGGTGAGGAGGGTGCGCAAAAACCAGTGCATATAAGACACTTTTTTATACAAGCTAGTAAATAAATAATAATTTAACGTCAAGCGACTACTCATAACTATACGGATAATCGATTTGAGCTAAAACCAAAATTAATAAAAATATTTGTTAAGTTAATAAATTAAATCAAAACTCACCTAAGTCACGGGGTATTGCCATAGGTTTTGACAATTTGGAATAGTCTATAATAATAAAAAGGATTACTAATGGCATATTATAATACTTTAATAGCACGTTAACCCAATAACATAAACCTAGACAACTTAAATTAAAATTTTGAACATCAGTTTAATATATACGTTTCTTTGTGATTTTGGTTAGTTGTTTAAAGTTGTTAATATAAAAATGTTTTCAAATAATTAAAATATGAGTAAGGTATCGTTGGATTCTCCGTATCCTTGGGAAGAAAATTATTGTATACAGTAATTTATTACTTGCTATTTTGTATAAATAAAACTGTCTCAAATATAGAGGATTTTATGCACCATCAACTTATAGGTCTACGTGTCTGGTCTACATCATTCGTGGGCCAGTAGTGGAAAGATTGGCCAGTACAAATGTACCGTTGCCCAGAGGACGTCCAAATGTACTAATCAATCGTACGTCCTTTCCGTGGAGGCTCTTTCCATGTCCCGATGAGATGAGGTGATGGTGATAGTGATTATGAGGGTGTGGAACCAGTGGAAACATTTAAACCTAACTAAAGCCTAACTAAACGAATTCTGGTGACTGTTGGGGTAGTTACCCTTCCAGAAAAAATACCCAAAGATACCAGCCGGGTTTTGAACCCAGGAGTCTAAGGCTCATAGCCAGGTACACTGATCACTACATCACGGGGCCGGTTGATTCAATAGTACAGACACCACTAAAATACAGTTTTTTTAAAAATATTGCGTTTAATGAACGTTATTTTTGGAGTGACCCCTTGGGTAAAGTAGTTTTATTACATAAATACATACCTAGAGTACACACCTAATATAGCCATTCCCTTAAGGGGTAGGCAGAAACTGTGCATATAGCTAAAAAAAACTTCGTACTTAATCAATTCTCACTATCTTTATCCACTCCTCTCTATACTTGCATACTCCCTTCGCTTCAACATTATCCATGCACCGAGTCATACATACTCTTTTATTTTAAACACTTAATGTTTCTCTTTTTCAAACATTCGTCTGTAACAGTTAGCCACGTCTTAAATGGCCTACTCCTTCCTTGTCATCCACACACACACTACCTTCATATATTTGCTTCGTCATTCGGTCCAACTATAGAAAAGGGATAAGTATAGAAACGCCACTGTAATGTTAACAAGTAGAGTCACCTCGCTAGTGCTCACGGCGTTAGTTCCCCGAACTAAATGATTCAAAGTGGGACGTTACACCTGGAACACAATTAATTTTTTTAAATTGCGGAATGTTAATTTATCAAGTCCTACATCAAATTAATCAAATGTAACTAAATCCATTATTTTATAAATAAACCACTTATTAAAATATAAAATCTAACTAAATTCCTTTAAAATAAACGACAAACTGCTAAAAAAATGGTAATAGGGAATTTTACATAGACTTCCGACTTCCTTTTCTATGGACTTCACGTCCCCGCATGCGCAAGCTGCTTCTAACGATAGTGCCCCAAACTAGTTTACGGGATCAGTTACTCTTATAAGAGTGCTCAGCCAACGGTACACACTCATACTTTCCAGATGTCCTGACCAACGTAAGACACTTCTTTTGTATTGACCTATTGGATTCCTTTTCAAACTGCACTCCTTTAGCACCAATTGATTACTGACTCTGTCCATACGAGTTTTTCCATACACATTTCTTAAATATTTCATTTCAACCACACTCATCTTGCTCTTGTGTTTCTTCTGACAAACCCACGTTTCACATCCATAAAACAATGTTGGCGTTAACACACTTTTATAGATTGCCATCTTTGTCTCTTTCGATACAACTGTACTTCATTTTTTGCAATAATCTACATTTATCTCACTACTCTCTAAGATGTGTTAACCCATCTGTCGCTTTATCCATCTAGCCTTCCATTTTTACAGGACATTCTGCCCAGATACACAAAACCATTCACATGTTCTGACAGCCATTTATACTAAGCTAACAATTATTTTCTGATTCGTCACTATCAAAAACTCTCAAAATAATTTGTACGACATTTATACGAATATCTATTCTACCTGTTACTACATTCAAACTATTTAATGTATTCTAAAAAGACACTTTCATTCTCAGCCATTAATACGGCATCATTTGCATATAACAGAACTTTCACATTTTTCAATAAAATAATTTTATTTAGAATATATAATTTAATTATTAATTAGTAGTTACGTGGAAAAATTATATATATTCACTATGGAGAGAAAAGTCAAACAATTCTCATCAACTTTTGAGAGCAATTTTTTTTAGATATGTTTTCTGTTGTAAGGAGTGTATTTGTAATATCAAACGCTCCCATGATACCCATTTAGTCCATACCTTAGTTTAGTATAGTTGTAAGCGTGTCTGTCTACTGAACTAAGGGTCAAGGTTTTGATTTATAGTATGGCCGAATTTTGAAATGTGTTTTTTCTCTTTCACGTTGATGAATTAACAAGGTACAAATTTGTAAAGGGTACAATTTTTTTTGTTCACGATTAAACAGGTAGTTTCGGATTAGAAAATATATATCTTACCTTTATAGTTGATTGTAGATGCCATTTTTTCTCGCAAAGTGATGTTGAATTAATACACACACACACACACACACACACACACGATCAGTGAAATGATTTCATTTTATCAACAGTATTTATATTATTATTATTATTATTATTATGGGTCTGGATTGAGATCCCAACATTTGATCGCCAAAACTGTTAATTGGGAACATGTATCTTGCTCCCCAAATAACAGTCGAACCATTTAACAATTACTTTACATTACTTGAAGGTGTTTTGGCTAACTACCCTTATAGAATAATACTACTCGGTGATTTTAGCTGCCCCAAAATTGTTTGAAAATATCATCATGCTCAGAGCATTTTGCATTTCTACATTAAATTAAAAGCTACTTAACTTCTTGATTCGACTAACATATTAGGATTAGAACAACTTAATGAAGCTGATAATGACACTAATCTCCTTGACCTTGTTTTTGCTAATTTTCACAACCCCTTAGTAACTCAAAGCTCTCATTCATTAGTGAATATTGATTTAGCTCATCCACCCTTATTGATTTCACTTGATGTACCTATTGCTACTAAAATTAATGACACCCCTAATATATATATTGACTATGCACGTGGTGATTACCTTAAACTTTACAATGACATGGCCACTGCTGATTGTTCTTGTGTTTATTCTACCATGGATATTAATTTGGCTGTAGATAAATTTACCAATATTAGTCCAAATTAAAATCAAAACGCATATTCCTCAAATTACTATTCTTAATTCACCAAAATATCCGAATTGGTTTTCTTCTGCTCTTAAATAGCCTACTATATTAGGAAAAAGACCCATTTTTTCAAAAAGTTTAAACTAACAAATAATATAGTATTCTATTCACATTTTTCTCACTTTCGTAAATTAGTTAAAACTACTTTGATTATAGACAGAGCCAATTGGATTAACTCAATATAAAATAGTATTAAATGCAAACTTAAAGAATTTTGGAAATTTGTTAAAAATAATCGTGTGAATAAAGTTTTCCCATCTAACCTAGAAATTAATGGCAAGATTACAGCGGATCCTTTATTAATTGCTAATGAGTTTGGGACCTAATTTCATTCCGTTTATAATTCAGCTATTCCTGTCTTACCCTGCCCCGTTATTGAAACTAGTGCGCCCTTGTATCCATGCCACATTACACCCTTGGATGTTGCTAATGCTATA
>CABFWO010008732.1:2504-15930 GCA_902155825.1 Timema genevievae | reverse complement strand
CTCTGTTTACGGTCCAGCATTTATGTCGATGTGTAGGTCCATGTAATAAGCAAAGGAGTTTATAATTTTAATAGCTTGAGTTTATCAACAAAAATCAAATGAGGTAAATTTTATTTTTAAAATTGTCATTAACAAACATATTGAAAATAAATGAAGATAAATTTAACCTTAGAAGCTCATTTTTTCTAACCTGCTAAATCAATTTAAGTAAAGAGTAGATAAATCAAGATTACTTAGTTTTGAAAGAAGAATACTGAATACTGAAAAGAAGAATAAACCAAAAGTGTTTTTTTTGTCAAAGTAAATCGCATCAACCTGTCCAAAAGCGCAACATGATTATACTCGACTGGTGACAGTAGGTTTGTTTTTCCTAAAACTATGCTGATCATCAGAGATCTGGGGTATATAGGCTGTGAGAGATATGCTCATATTTTCCCAAATAATAATATCAAATTAAAATAAACAATAATAGCTAAATAATTATACATACTGTTGAATAATTACAAAAAATAGTACATAATTATTAATGATGGATGATAAAAATAATAAATAAATAGCTTGAGATTAGTAAAATCATAAGTATTTAAAAGCAATAAGCAAACAATGAAAACAGAATATTGTGGATTTAAATATTTGAAGCAGAGCCTCTACATGCTACAGGATATATCAGTTATAAGGGAGTTCTTTGAATAACTCTCTTGTGTTTGGCTTTTCTTTTATGATACAAGTCGAATTCGACAAATCTGGAATTAGCGCTGTATACAAAGGCTCAAAGGGCTCAGCCTGTAATAGTTGTTGAGAAAAATAGTTTTGGATTATGGGAGGCCCGAGAAGGTACATTATATACCTACATGATCAAGGGTAAATGTACAAGAAATGTTGCTATTGAAAATATTTTTTTTAAAAAAGAGGGCATCACAATAAAGTATACGTGAGTAGAGAGTTTCGAATTCTGTAATAATTATAATAAATCTGGCTGGTAAGGTATTTATCAATTAAGTATAAGATGATAATAATAAATTAAAATAATTAGTCAAAATTTGGTTTTAATAAAAGAAGATTTGACGGGATAAATGAAGAGAACAAAAATCGGAAAGTTAAAAAAATAATTCCTTGAAAATGTTTTATAACAATATTTACAGGCACTGGCCACAATAACATTATAACACCATTATTGTATTATAAATTATAATGTTCTTGTGGCCAGTGCTTGGTTTTAAACTAATCGACCAGTGATGAGATTATATTATTTGTTTTCTTCTCTCACTAAGAGATCGCAGAACGGGGATGTATAGGTTACGCACAGTAAATGGATTCACTATGTTTATAGTAATTTTCTTTAAATTTGTAATATTGTCTTTAGTAACGGTTTAAAGTAAAAAACTTTACTGATAAAAAAATAGAAAATTTGTTTTTGTTTATTTTAATGTTCTGGTTTATATGTATTTGTATTATATCTAAATTACAAAAAATCATAGTCTAGATTTTATTAAAAAATATCAAAGTATCTAAGTTTGACTGTTCTGACTAATTTTATCAACATTTTACTTTTATTTTTTTCACTACTATTTTACTTCACTTAACTTATATATTATTAAATCTAATATTCCTTTATTTAGTCATTTAGTTTTCCTGAAGATAGTATACATGTCAAATTAAATTCAACAGCTGAGCTTCAACCAACTTTGACAACAAGGAACAAGGGATTAAGTAACAAATAAGACTTTGAAATTACACATCGTTTTATATCAAATTAAGAAAATAAATCCCAACTCTAAAATCTTTATTTTCATCATTAGATATTCTTTCAATTTTATTATTCGACTTTTACACTATAAATTTGTATTTTTATAACTTTTTATCAACATTTATGTTTATAAAGTATGACATTTACATTTACATGTAACATTCAACATGCCATGTAGCTTCTGATTTTGACATGTCTTAATGAAAAACTTTAACTAGTGTAAGTTGTACCAATAAGGTAATATCTATTTCCATTATAATTCATCATTTATTATTTAATCAAACAGTCTTCATGATAAACTGTAAAATCATAGTCCTGAGAAAGTGGACATATAACGAGATATCACTCATAATTCCCTAAGCGTTGCAGTAAGCCCCATGTTACTATAATTTTTTCTAATTCTCATTAGAAAATGAAACTCTTTTGTAATTAAGTACTCTTTCAAAAGTCTTATAGTTGTTGACTTAATTATGGTTAAACGTCACACATAAGCAATGTGAACATTGATTTTATACGTTTAAATGAAATTATCTTAAAAACTAATAGAATTAACCAAAATTGCGTGATAACTCAATGTTTTTGTTAATATATTTGAAACACTTAAGAAAAGGTTCATCTCTGTTGCTAGAACATGTGAGAAGCTATGCTTATTTAAATATGACAATTACACAATGGTGCGGCAGCCATAATGATGACGTCATCACGCAGCCCCCAACACTGGAATTTGGTGAGACTCACTTTTCTGAACCTCTTTTGTCATATATAACCCAAAAATATTCACTAAGCTTTTGCACTAGATGGGATAAATAAATTCGACCTGGCTTTGAGACCTCCGGCGATTTAAAATACCAGTGTCTACGATAAATGCGAGTTTGTGAATTGCGCCAACAATCAACATATTTGTCTTAAATCATTTTTGTGTCAATAATTAAGAGAAAGCAGTGACTTTTTATATATAATATTCTGTTAAAGTGAATTTTTTTAAAGGGAACAGGAAAAGGTCAGAATTTAAAAACTTTTAGTGTATTAACCCTTTGTAAGAAAACTATAAGAGTAGTTGTTGAAGGAATTTAACTATTATAATGAGAAAAATTAAATGTAATTATCTGCCTATAACCCGAACGGGTAGTAAGATATGGCGCTAATAATAATGTAATCATTATATTTGGGTCGAATACACTATCTTACGAATCCGAATCTCAAATTATAGTCTTTATTTTACTTTCGAATTTCGAAAATCGAATTCAAGTACGAGACTTGTAAAAAATTATGAACCTTGGAGGAAATAGAAATACAATAGAATAGTAGAAAATATAAAAATAATATGTTAATTTCTTATAGTACATTCACTATAACATTGGTGAAAGTGTTATCAATGGTCTTGGGCCTGGTTGTTGAGCTTGCCCTATAGTTATATTGGTTTTGACCCACAAATAGGCAGTATTAGAGCCTTAAAACAAATTTATTTTAAATATTTTCAAGAGTTGAGTCTAGAATATAATGTTTCTCCAATCCTCAAATCTCGAATATCCCTGAAGATTCGAGAGATTCATGGGTTTGAGGGTCCCATCCCTATTATTTATCAATAGTAGACCTTATATCATTAATTCTAATTTATCTTATACGTACAACAAACAAATTTAATTCTAGCTCTGTCGTTGTGGGAAGTTTTTTTATTTTGCGTCCATGTAATTTAAAACAAATGTTTACATGAAACATCTGTCACCAAGCGTTACCATAAAAAAAAAATCTAGTTGAAAAATACAGACTATACAAAACAAGCACGAAAAAAAAAGTAATATAGAACTGTTTAAAAACACGAGGGGGAAAAAAAAAAGATCACTTCAAAATAACAAGTATAAAAATACCAGCGATCAAATGAAAAACGAAATTGAAAGTAAAAATAATGGAGGCGAGTTGTAATGGTACAAAGCAATAGATCTGACAAAGTGTTTACTGACATGTACTTGTTTGTATGTTGTTTACAGAGTACATGTTTGGCTGGGTACTCTATAAAGTGACGATATCAGCCTACAGTTACATTATGCTGTAAATTATTCGGTTAGTCGACCATCACACACTTTCCATCAAACTTAAACCACCTACAAAAATAACATACAATGTTTGTATCTTCTCTGCCAACAAAACACATGAGTTTCGTTTAACTGTAACGCCAGGATTTGTAAATGTGAGTGTTTATCTCGCACACTCTGCCGTTTTTAAGTCGTAGTTTTATTTATTTTATTTTAATGTTTAGCGAAATCTTGTTTTTAGAATTAATTCTGTAATGATTTTAAAACCGAGGTAATTTAATACACTTTACACTTTCTATACACACAAGTCTTATGTATTCATTATTTAAGGATAAAATGCACTCACTCCTAGTATTTATATAAATTAAGTGAGTATTTTTATTTTATTTATTTACTAAAACCACGCCATACTAACCTTTCACATTAGGACGCATATGTATTATTGTGCTAGTGATATTTAAGGTTGCATTTAGAGAAAATGTACCCGTATTTTCTTGTAGGGATAGTGTAAAACAACTTAGGAAAAACCACCCTCGGTACACATGCCTGGAACTTGAACCCGGAACTCTCTGTCATCTACAGTCCAGTCTATTACGAGAGACACCTTAGACCATGAGGCCACCGAAGTGGTTAGCAGGATGAATCTTGTTTGGAACTAGATACTAATTAAGCACACTAATTTTCGGCTATAGGTGTCTAATTAATTTCATTGTTTAATGAACAATCTCGCCTATTTATAGCACAAACGGAAATTTACCTTAAGACCCCCTAGTATTAAAATTTAAATACTGGTAAGTAGTCCAGTGCACTGATACAAATTAACACCAAACTTCGGAATAAAATTAACCCACGCAAATCTTTTCGTGCAAGTAGGGCTTTCTACATAGGCCTACTTTTATATAAAAACAATTTGCATGGGCCACGTCGTTGAAAACTCTAAAAAAATTGACCTAAAGTTTTAAAAAAACTTTTTAAAATTATCTCAGTAAATACGACATATACGAGCAAATGGTGTGTATAAAAATTAAAGATCACAAAATTCTACTTAAAGATTATTCTTGCTCATTTTTATATATCTGTAACGATTTTCGTGTAATGATCGAGAATGTATCGAATCGCGCACGACCGCATAGTGTTGTATAGACTTCAATATCTTCCAAACAAAATGAATCATCGTATCGAAATTTTTAAAAATAACATTTTAAAGAGGAATAAAGAAGCTTTTTTTATATTTATTTGTTAAAAATTTTAATAAAGTCACGATGATGAAAAAAGTTAAAAAAATTATTTCTATTTTGGTATTTTGCAATTATATACATGTTATAAAAAATTCTAAATAAACGTTTTTATTATGAAAATCTTTGCTTACAATATTTAATCATGATATTATGCTAAAAGTTGAAAAAAACTTCATTGCAATACAGCAAAAAAAAAGGTAATTGCTGAATTAACTTTTTTATGTAAAAACAATATTTCTTATATTTTTATTGGATTTTAAAATCAATTATCGTGGGAAAATTATATGAACGTTGTTTGAACAAACATTTTAAAAATAAGCATTTATTTAAGGACAGTATCAAACAGTAATAATAAAAATAGAAAAATGTATTTCATTTATTGTTGGATTCAACCTTATTTTAGCTAATTTTTTCTTTTCCTCGTTGCTAATTTTTTGTTTTTCTTCTTCACCACCCTCGAGGTAAATAATTTTTGCAAAGTTCGCTCTGATAGAACCCACAAACTAACTTACTTACTCTATGGCATTAGTAAATCGGAAGTTTATTGCTGCACTTATAAAAGTACGCCACCTATCCCTATTTTAGCTAGCTATTTCTAGCTTGCAAATAGCTCTATCCAGCCCATCTCCTTACACACTATCCCTATTTTAGCTAGTCCTATCCAGTCCTTCTCATTACACACTATTCCTGTCTTTAGCTAGTCCTATCCAGTCCTTCTCATTACACACTATCCCTATTTTAGCTAGTCCTATCCAGTCCTTCTCATTACACACTATCCCTATTTTAGCTAGTCCTATCCAGTCCTTCTCATTACACACTATTCCTGTCTTTAGCTAGTCCTATCCAGTCCTTCTCATTACACACTATTCCTGTCTTTAGCTAGTCCTATCCAGTCCATCTAATTACACCCTATCCCTATCTTTAGCTAGTCCTATCCAATCCATTTCATTATTCATATATTTATCTTGAGCTAACTCTAATCAGTCCCCCTCATTACACCATGTTTCTATCTTGAGCTAATTCTATCCAGTCCACCTTATTACACCCTATCTCTATCAGGTCCATTCTAATATTATTCTCCCATTCGAGTCTAGGTCTACCAGTCGGTACCCTGAGCAAGGTTCTAGAATCCCCCATTCGAACTGCATGTCCTGCCCACCGTAATCTACGAGACATGATTATCCTAGCAATGTGTTGTATTGAGTATAGGCTATGTAACTTCCTCCTCACCCCATTAGCCTCATAACATTTTGAACCAATATCTTCCCAAGCAACTTGTTTTTAGACATTATAAATTTGTTTTAGTCATGTAATGTAAGATATCATGTTTCACACCCATAGAAAACAGATGAACAAAAAATGTATCATGCCTTTCTGCATCTATATGTTTTTCCACGGTATTTTTTACAACTACCAAACCCCATACCTAAAACAGCTTTAAAGCAGGTAAATTGGTCCTGATACCATGCGTTACAATTTCCCTGCTAGAGCAGCCCCCACTGTTAGGTAGCAAATTGATTGACCTCCATTCTTGAACGTGTAGATTGTCACGGCGTCTGAGGTGGGCTGTTTGTTTGTTTGTTTGTAAGTAAGGGTATTTTATTAAAAATAGGTGGTAGAGATGCAATGTATGCAATGGATTTAGAAGGTTAGAAAAAAAGAGCGTTTCCTGTGCCATCTCCTAGGAACACAGATAACTAATTGGTATGGCTCAATTGCTCAGCAAATTAAATTCGCTATCGCTGAGATTCGAAGTGTCCCTGATGTTATCTTTGTTATAAACCTGATGACTTTATAACTAAAAACCCAGGTAAGGTTTCATCATAGGGTATTGAAAGTATGCATATCCTTCTCTCATTTGAGAAAGGTGATGTAAAGATAAAAATACTTTTAAAAATTTGAGTAGTTTTTAATAAAAACACGTAGATTTCGAGACACACTATTTAGAAAAATAAAAATAGAGTAATATTAAGCAAACTGTAATGCTACTATCAGAAATTATACAACTTAACCTTTAATATTCTGTATTGCTAGACGATAAAATATATACACCGTTTTAGAGTACTTCAAACATAACATTTAAAGAAAAAAGACTGAAAATAAAAATAATTAAAATCATTTTGTTTAAAGCCATTCAAATGAAATAATATAATATTATGTTTGCGGTCATATCAAAGATATCAAGATTATATTTTTACATGGATTTTTAGTTTCAATAAATTTTTATCAAGTTATTGATAAACGTAAATGATGTTGTTTAGAATAAACAAAAAACTTATAGCCATTTTGTAATTTCATCAAATGTGTAAATTAAAAACAAATATATGCAATCAAAAGCTGAAATCATCCTCTCTAAAATGTTTTCTTTATAATTCCATACGGTAAGTTTTTCAGAAGTTTTCATACCTTAGAGTCCGTGAAAGTTTCGAAAATACTCGCTCCCCGCGAAATCTTTCATTACGATCTCGCATAAATTTTTATGCAATTTTTCACAAAAATTGTTGCAGATACGTAAAAATGAGTCATCACCTTTTTTTTTATGTAGAGGCAAAACTTTTCAGATCTTTAATTTTTGTAAATAACATATTTTCGTATATTTCTTATTTATGAAAATATTTTCAAAAAAATCTTTTTTTTAAACTTCAGGCAGAATTTTTTTGGATTTGAATTCACGTAGCCCATACAAACTTATGTAAAAATATGCATTAAACCTTACAAGCAAGCAAATATTTGCATGAATTGGTTTTAATGTCAGGTAAAAAGCTCAAGTCGCTGGGCTATAGTTAGACTACAGTTTTAGTAATAGTTAACATATATTTTTAATTAGGATAAAGTCTTCATAGCTTGTAATCACCATATTTACATTTGTACATTCCTAACAGTATCCAACTATACAACGTAATTCCTCTATAAGTGCTCTATTCTCACAGTACATTCATGCCTATGTGCGTAGAAAAAAAAAAGATCAATTGTTCAAATTTATCTTACAAGCCAAATTCAAAATATTTTTTTTCTGAAAGAGCAGACGGAGATACGCATGTCTATAAAATTTTGAATCGACTGAACTTCATCTTGATATCAAACAATGTAAAATGAATTGGTCCTAAGCCGTTGTACGTTGTTCTGTATGTATAGTAGGTATTGATCCCAATAATTGTTATTACCTTCTTATATTATCAGAACATAGACCTCTTTTATTTAGGTTATTAACTTTTTAGCACCGCATCTTACTAACCGTTCAGGTTATACGCTTATGTACTAATTACACTGATGGTTTTAGGGAATAGGAATGTTATATTTATTAGAAGAGTACCCATACTTGCGTGGAAGGAGAGTGGAGAACCATTTTTGGAAAAAAACTCAGTACACCTGACCGATATTCGAACCTTCATCTCCGCGTCATTGGTAGTATAGTAATCTACTGCGAGAGTAGCGCGTCAGACCACGTGGCCATCGAAAAGGGTTTAAAGCCCTATTGAATTTGACATCACTGTCCTTTGATTGCTATAAACATTTATTATAATTTGTATAATATATATGATAATATTGTATTAGACATTTTTTATTTGTTGACATGTTTAAAAAATAATGTAATTTCTTATCAAGCTAGACTATTTATTCAATAAAATTTGAAGATGATAGTGTAAAATTTTTTCCTTCCAAAATCTCCTGAATTGTTTCTTATTTTTTTGTGTCAATCGGATTTAAAAAAAAATCTTATCAAGTTAAAAATTATAAATAAAATAAATATTTGGCTACCAAATAGCGTTTTGTGTTAATATAGTTCAAGAAACTCGATTTCAAAGAAATTTGTGTAAACTGCCGTTGTATGTATTAATAAATTGTGTGCACCTTTAGCTTTGCCAAATATTTTTTAACATAATGTAAAATAAGTTGCCTGTAAATATATCAATTATGAGACACATTTCTCTCCTTGAAAATGTGATGGCTTGGTTTTCAATTTGTTTTAAAATGAATTTGTGTAAAGAATTAAGGACTGCCTCTCTATGTCGTCTCACTTCCATTCAATATATCCATCCACACATTTATTTTTACTATTTACTTGCAACTTTCCCGGCTAATCGCACATTTACACCAATGGTGTAGGGAGGGTGCAGAATAGGACATTCTCTCAGCCAAAAACTTAAAATACACTCAGCTTTAATTCGAATCCCGACCTCAAAGCTAATATTATTATTATTATTAGCACCGCGTCTTACTACCCGTTCGGGCTATACGCACTTACACTGATGTGTAATGGTAGGGTGATTGTGAGATGAAATGGAGGACCTACAGCTTAACGTGGAATCCGAACCACGGTGGAGGCCTGGCATTCCTCACACTCACAAGATGTGATTAATACTCAAATCTAATAGAAAACAAGATTAAACGAGACTAACTCTGCTGTGCTGTCCAATCACCCACTGGTGCGGCTTTTATTTCGTCCAATAATGTTAAAATTTAAACTTTATCATTCAAAGTTCATAGCTTCACTACTTAGAGACTAAACACGTGACAAATATAGTGTGAAAATTATTAATAATTCCGTTGGCTTAAGTTGGTATTTTGGGAATGCAAGAAGTGGTCAGTTTGGTTGGGTTTTTTTGCAGTTTTTATAGCAAATCATTTTATTGGCCAAAACAAATCAAGCATTGCTTCAGTAGAAACTTGGTTTAATTTTCTTCATATGGTTACATTAACAATTGTTGAAAATCTGTCAAGGATGTCCTTGAATTTAATGATGACTTTTTCCTCTTCATTTAAATATATTGTTAGATAATGCCGCCATGCTCATAACAAATATTCAACAACTGTTGATATCACCATGCGAAGAAAATTAAATTCTATGTTTGTGCTGAAGCAATATTTGATTTATTTTTGACCAAAAAAGTTGTGTCTATAAAACTTGCGAAAACATACCTTTACTCGCGTTCCCTGTAACCCCACCTTAATGACGTACAATAACTGAAATTTGTCAAGCAAAGAGATATAAAACATGACTAGTTATTGAAATGTTTTAATTTAATTATATTTTAATTTTAAAATATCAACACTACCAAAAGTATAAATATTTTTTCTTCAACTAGGCCTATCATTGAATTACTAGTTTAAATAGTTATTTCAACAAATATAGTTTAAAATTGTATAGATATTTTTGATCGATATCTAATTTAAATATCGATACGAATATAACATTTCTTCACTGATTATGCACTTGATCAACTAGACATCACTGATATAGAATAATGTTATCAACACACATTATTTGCAACTAATTTCGCTATAATAAATGTAAGTGCTACCAATGAAAACGTTCCAAGACCGCGCGAGACAAGAAACGCCAAGTCCACGCACTAACGTCTCTCTCTAATAACTGAGACCAGAATGGGAGCATACGACTTAGGACTCGGGTTCTCGTCGATTCAATGCAAGACGTTGAGAGAGCTGGGTTGCTTTGTTGAACATTCAGGGGTCGCTTTAAAAAGAGTGGAGGGCAATATATATCTAAGACTACATAATACATACGACCTTTGAAAAGATAAAAGAGGCGTTTTATTGCAAGCCACCTTGTCTGTCAAAAGAAAAAAGAAATTTTTTTAGTCGAAAGTTAAAATTAAATAACAAGCTTAGACAAGTTGCTGAATATTTAACTAGGTAGATTGGCAAGTCTGGAATACTCACTGTGGAAACCAGGTGGTCTAAGGCGTGGGATTCGCACTTATATAAGTCGTTGAAGGTGACTTAGGATTTCAAATCTAGTTATTAGTATTATTATTTATTTGAGCTATTTAACATGCACTTGCTGAACCGATTGATTATATTAGCATGTGAGAATTTCTATGAGTGAGAGAAAAAGAACCTACCAATTTTGCCAGGAAAGGTATTTTCACTTACCATCCAGGGTTATTTTACATGCCACAATTGACATGGGACTGATGGCTTTAATTGTCCCCCGTAGGAAGTTGTGCTATGGATTATTTTTGCTCAAGAAAAATTCGTTGACTCCAGTTGGGTTTGAACCCATGAACATTGGGTCGTGAGGGGAGCACTTTACCTCAAGACCACCGAGGTTGACCTAGATCAAATACATTGTGGGGCTGTGTCCATGTCAGATTGGTTTAGCTCCCGTTCGCAAAGTGATAAATTACCGATATGGGGTTTAATTTCACCGTCTTTACTACCTGTCCGAGCTATCCACATATTAACACTGATGTTACGTAAAGTTTGGAGGAAGTATGACTGCATTTGCATAGAAGGAGAGTGGGAAACCTTTAAGTTAAAAACAACACTTCGAACACCAAGCTGGTATGTGAACCCTTAACTCCCCGTCATGGGATTATCAGATGAGAATGAAGACTTTGTCCACGTGCACACTGGCACAGATTAATTGCAAAAAACATTTGTAGATTAAATGTGCAATTTACAACCGAGAAATTGATTTCCTTAGGATGGGATGGAAGGGGATGCGAGAAGAGGCCTATGTTTTTGCAGATTTTATGGCAAAACTTTTTTTTTTGCTAAAATATTGCTCCAGCACAAACATATAGTTTAATTTTCTTCACATGGTGATATCAACAGTTGTTGAATATCTGTCATGAGTATAGCAGCATTAGATGATAAACTTTTTAAATGAGAAGAAAAAGTTGTCATTAAATTCCAGAACACTCTTGACAGATATTCTAGAAATTTGGAGGTCATCGTGTGAAAAAAATTAAATTCTCTGTTTGGACTGGAGCAATATTTTATTTATTTTGGCCAAAAAAAATTGCAAAAACACTGGATTTTTTTCTCGCAACCCCTTTCATTCCAACTTAAGGTACTAACATCTAAACCCCAAAAATGTCAAACTCGTCTAGTCTGGTTTGTCGGTGAAGAGGAGGCTAGGGTTCGATTCCCAGTCGGGTGTACTAGGGGTCGGGGATTGTCTTAAATGGTTTCTCACTTCTCTCTCCACTCGAATGTTACCTTCCTCATTACTATCCTTTTAGTGTAGTTAAATATAAATGGCTCGGATGGGAATGTAAGACGAGGAGGAAAAGCAAAAATATTTAAACTCGTTAATTTATAGCTTCAAAGCTGTAAGTTACTTCTCCAGTTATATAAGCTTAAAGGCCCAAGTAATAATTTATATTACTTTCAGCCTGGGACCAAACTTAATTTTTTCCTTTACTTAGTAATAATAATATAAGTAGACCCTGATTTTGTTAGGAGTAACATTATCTAATAGTTACTAAATCTACTAAAACAACTAAAGCCTTATTTTGGTACGAAGAACATTAGCTGGTAGTTACTAAAGCTACTAAAACAACTAAAGCCTTATTTTAGTACGAAGAACATTAGGTGGTAGTTACTAAAGCTACTAAAACAATTATTGTTCATTAATCAGGTCATGTGATCTGCAGCTGTCACTTTGAGAGATATTATCAATACATATAAAATAACACTAATGTTATAGCTAAATGTTATCATGGCCGCAAAGAAATGTGGGTGAATTTTCTAAACTTTTCTTCCAACCACAATCATATTTTACCAATTATCGCCAGTATTAATGTGATGGATCGGAATTAAAAGTCAGTCAATCTAAGGTGTTAAGTTCGAAATAGATTGGTTCACTGGGGACGAGTGGGTCGTAGTTCGAATCTCAACCGGTAGCACTTGGAGGTATTTTTCCACATGGGATTCATAGCTGCGGTTCTCCTATCCCCTCTTACGACTAATTCTTATGAACTTTCTCTAAACTAACCGCCCTCATTTCTACCCCTAATGTTAAACCATTAATAACTCGTGTATTAATTAAAATACAAGGTGTATAATATTCTTGTTCACAACATTAGGTTATTGAGAAACTCACGATTTGCATATAATTAACTTAACATGATAGCCGCCTCGGTGGTCACATTGTCTAAGGCACTACTCTTGCAGTGGAATATACTGCCCATGACGGGAAGATTGAGGTTCAAATCTCGGTCGGGTGTACTAAGGGTGGTTTTTCGAAGATTGTTTTCCATTCTCAATATATGCAAATGTGGGTACACTTCCTATAAATATAACCTTTGTCATCCCTAAAACCATTAGCGTAATTAGTACATAGGCGTATAGCCCGCACGGGTAGTAAGACGCGGTGATGTAAAAAGAACTTGACGTGGTATCCAATTAACACGGGCGACGTTTCTGAACTTAATTCTTAACAAATCAATTAATACCGAGTGAACGGCCTGAGATCATGGAACGTTTTATGTAATTATGTGGTAGCACAGGTCTTTGTTTTCAACAACCTACCAACTTGACGACTATAAACAGAACAAGTAGATATCATGGAGTGTTTGATGTAATTATGTGGTAGCACAGGTCTTTGTTTTCAACAACCTACCAACTTGACGACTATAAACAGAACAAGTAGATATCAT
>CABFWO010008731.1:0-15946 GCA_902155825.1 Timema genevievae | reverse complement strand
TATTGGTACATTACTACATGTTTCATGTACCAAAATGTATTATTAGTTTTTGTTTTTAATTAAAAATCAAGCAATCAAATAAACTGCATGTAACTTGTGAAATATTGTGAGCAACAGCAGGGAACCTTATTTGTGTGTGGGGGATGTTTGGGAAGGGGAGGGTATATATTTAACGACTTTATTTTTTCAGGAACACACCCCTTCCTCTTTTACCCCCGAGAGCTGTAGCTCTGTCACCAAAATGGGGAAGGGGGGGTGTAAAATAAGGAAAAGAGATATTGCTCTCACCTGAACAAATGGAAGGTCATATAAATGGTCAGTTTGCACCATTATTATTGTGGGACAGTCCCTTAAAATTTTCGCGTGATGTAATTTTTAGAAGGGGGCTTTTGCCCCCTCTCCATATGAATATTTCTTTATTTTATTATCTATCGAGGATATAGAGGTGATTTCTTCACCGGTATTCATTAAATGGGTCAACTGTAATTCTGAAATATTTTTGGTGGGTGAGATTTTTTCAATTTTGTATGCCCCCCAGACACAACTACTCATCTAAAAAGGATAGGGATGGTATTATTCACTAAAATTGTTTGAGATGGACACACTTTCAATAGATAGTTGTTTTATTGAAGAATTAAACTTTGGGAAGGGAGGGGGGGTTATATCTCCTGCCAACTACCTTTCACCAAAAGTTTTTTTGTATTTAATTTATTCACTAACATTTTTATGGTTGGACACACCTTCATGTAAGATTTATTTGACTTTAGGACACTGGTAAACCCGAACATAGTGGCGTTGAGGCCCGTGAAACCTCACAAACAAATCATCTACTAATTAAATTAATTTTATATTTTCACTGCAGCTAAAGTAAGCACCTAATAATCATAGAAAAAAAATCTTGACTTGAAATATATTGAATAGAAGAGCCAAGTGCTATTCATACCGCTCCTGTCATCTATGTGATATAAGCAAGAACACCAAGTGAGAGCCTTGCTCGTCATTGTATTGGTGTTGCATATCATGCTGTGACGAGTACTGCTCGGCAAAGTACGTTAGGGGGTTAAATTAAACTATTTTAAAAGTTATTTCAAGTAGTTTTCCCCTCGCCCGCATAAACACATCTCTTACAGTAAAGTTGAAGCCAACGTACTAAAAAAAAGTTATCATATTTTAATATGTACATCATATTTTAATATGTACATCATAGACATTTGTTTTACTTAGTTATGTTTCTACACATATTTTGCTCCTACAAGCTATTCATATATTTATAGGCCCTACTGTCAAGGTCGATTCAGCAAGGTACAAGTTAGAGGAAGTGTACCTGCATTTATGTGGATAGTGGCTTAAACTATTTAGTAAAAGTCCGATCTCAGTATACCTGTACGAAATTCGGACCACTGCCTCATTGCCAACAAATAAGATAAGACAATAATGACGATTTTACCCATTTTTAGAGAAACAATGTAATTCTTATTAATAGATGCGTGCATTAGCTAAAAAAAAATTAAAATAAAGGCAACAAAAAATTAATATGAAAATAAACCCCTCCTTGCAATATTTAATTTGTTTTAGAAATTTTCTCACTAGGTATCTTCTCATATAATTTCATTATTATATTAAATATTTGATATTTGAAGGTATTGAAACGAATTAATAACCTCAGAAAAGCAGTTTCTGGTTTTTATAAAAGAACACACATTTTATTGAATTTTAAACACCTGTTATAATGTATTTTACAATGGAGGAAAATGTTTTCAATAAATATAAATGTGTACAATGTACAAAGTTAGCTATATTGTTAAGTTGAAGTATATACCTCTATGCTAGACATACAAAATTAAAAGCAAACACTATAAAGAAAATCATTACATGATGAAGTGGCAATGAATAGACTATTTTACAAATTGAGTATTAAATGTTGCATGCAACGGGGAGCAACTTACCTCATTTGCCTAGTTCGCCCCTTTAGTGCTGCCTAGGCTTTCTTTAACAGCTGACTGGTGTAGCTGTTGAGGATCTAACAAACCTTCAGGTTGAGTACTATACATAAATACCAGTGGCGGCTTGTCATAAAGAGCACAAGGGCACGTACCCTCCCACCCAAAAAACACATACATCCAATCAATTATAAGTTTTAATATACAAGCTATTAAACAAGGGAAATATTAAAATCAAAATAAATTTTTCTAGTTTTTATTAAAATTATGACATTTAAAATTGCTGAGCGAAAACCTTCAAGCAAAACTCTTGCAGATCAGAGCATCATTTAATTTGCTCCAAGCTCATGGCGCCATTGGGGAAGTAGCGGGGAGGTTTTGATAAATGATGTACGCAAGCCTAAGCTGGGCACAAGTTGGCGTGTTCCCTTCAGTATGTTTGAGTCGTTGCGAATGATAGAAGTTACAGTGTGCATGCTTCTTTATTAGTGTTTATTTCACAAAATAGCATAAGTGTGATTTTATCTGAAAGTTTTAAACTTTTGGACATTATTCCCACTCCATTATGTCAAAAACAACCTTTACGTCGTTTAAAAATTTTACTTTCTATTCAACTGTTAAATTTATCAATTCTTTCTGATCTGTGTTAAAAGTGAAAATAAGTATTACCCATTTGGATTTATCATTATGATATTTTTATTAAAGCTAACTAATTTTATGAGGTAATATGTAATTTACAATTATTTACATAGCTAATCTCTAAAATGATCCAAGGCCGGCCCTAGATGATCGATTTAATTGCACAAGTATATCACTCAGGTCCGAGGTTGTGTAATTCATCCACTAGGACCTAAATGATACAATGATATATGATATAGGACAAAATTGTACAAAATATCCTGCAGATAGTGTCAAGAGGTATTTTCACAAAATTGTGTCTATGCTTTGCTGAGCTACCAGAAAACATGTAGTCTATGCTTTGCTGAGCTACCAGAAAACATGTATAGCTGCATTATCCATAGCAACCAGATCACTGAAGCATTTTCTATGTTCTTAAAAACAAATATTTTTGTGGGAATATTTTTACAATTTCAATAATTTCCCAAAGTGTTTGCAAGGAAATAAAAAAAAACTGAAAAATTAAGCTTATTAATAAATTACTTTCAAATTGTATGTGTTCAATGCAACAGAATCAAAATTAAATATAAAATATATAGGTCACAAATAATTTTCTTGAAAAAAACAACTAATGCCTTTTTAATCCAATGCCCGATGATACCAACATTCCACACGTATAAATTCCATTCAAGGGGGTTGACTTGGTTCTGACAGTTGTAGCTGGAGGGAAAGTTGGATTGATAACCTGTAAAATAACAAAAAAATTAGGCCTACATAAACACTTTTACAGTTGTAAATCATGGTTTAAAGAAGTAGGGTTAGTCATATTTACCTGTTAACAAAGCCATAGCCAGTTTTTTTTAGGGGGGGAGCAGTTCAAACCCAAAAGTTAACGAACAAAATAAACATGGCTTTATTCTCTTTAGTGGTCAAACAACAAAGCTGGGTAGCCTATGGCCAAATATTGACAGAGGGAAGAGTACATGGGGTAAATGAGTTGGGTAGTAAGTTAAATAGGAATGAGAGGGATCAAATAGTTAAAGATGGGGAGGGTTTCAACTCTGGACCCCCACCCCTGGCTGTAACGGTAATCATTACAGATAGATTTTAAAGGTGTTTATTAACTATATATTTTTTAGCCTCCAGCAGTTGGAGAATGTTTCTCCCAAACCAGCCCTGAAATGTTTGATGGCTACCGTCTTGCCTGCTGAAGAAGGAATTGTTTAGATAAAACACTAATAGACACATATTTTAAAATTATCTTTCACGGCCTCAGACACCTTCAGCAAGTCACATTATGAACAAATGGCTGACATGGGATTTTTATGAAGCATTGACAGACCACCACCAATAATAATAATAATAATACATATATATTTTATTTATTTATTTTTTGTTTTCTATCAATATTCCTTTTAAATGCACTTTTTGTTCAAAAGACAAAACCTCAGTAGCATTATTTACAGTAATAAAAAGTCAACTGAATCAAAATAGTGATTGTTGATGTCTAAAGCATCTCCCTTTTTTTTTTCCACGGTACCATTTGGTCTAACGCGCCAGTCTCGTGTTATAAAAGATTGTTGAGGACTGGGAGCATTGATGGTGGTTTTTCCTTATTGGTTTACCACGTTCTCTCTTGACGCAAATTCTGGTGCACTTCCTCTAAATTACACCTAACTCATCCCTAGCCCATTAGCATAAATAGTACATAGGAGTATAACCTGAATAGGTATTAAGACATGTGCTAAAAAAATACTGATATATTTTATTGTTTGACAATGAGGAGGCCTAATGGCTAAATAATTATTATAATGTAAATTGAAAAAATAAAGAAAGATAAACTTAATGAAAATTGAGTGGCGAAAGCCCACCTAAGGAAAGAGAAAAAAATGTAGGAAGAATCCAATACACAAATGTGACATCTTCCTTTCTTCTTTTTTAACAGTTTATTCTGTTTAAAAATGTGTTTTTTTTACTTCCTTCTATTTTCTGATAAATGCAATAATGCCGAACTATTACTCTTTTTGTGTTTAAATGTGTGTGTGACTACTTCTACTAAAGAAGACAGAAAGAAGATGATGTCACCTTTGTGCATTGTATTCTTCCCACATTTTACCTCTTTCCCTTGGTGAGCTTTCTTCACTCAACTTTCACTGCACACATTACCCTCGTTGCTGCCCTCATGCCCAAGTCTCTAGATACGTTAGTGGGAACAACCTCAGCTTATCAAACTGACACATTTGCTTCCATGTCAGTACGCTTTAAAAAAATAACAGTTTTTAATTTTACATTTGTTTTGTGTAGGCCAAAGAAAATAAAACATCCCTTTACTAAAGGGACATTTTCTATCCTATTTCAAAACCTTTTGTGATGGCTGAGCTTACCCTGCGTACCTGACGCCTCGCTACTGGTTTTTACATTGAACTTGAAAATGTTTATAGGCCTATATTCAAGCCATAGGGCCTATTTTATAAACAACCCATTGGAGAATCTTTTATCCTTAAATGAGCTGCAGGATTGGAAGCAAATTTTAAAAATGTGTTTTTGATATTAGTGTTTGCACTTAAACATTTCTACTCCAGCATGGCAGTAATGTTAAACCAAGATAATGGATGGCATAGAATTATTTTACTAAACCTTTGAAAGAAAATTTAAATAAAACATGATAAACATCTTGATTTCAAATTATTTTTCTTACAAATAGCTATAAACAGAATTATTCAAAAATGTATTTAGGCCCATTTTATGACACCCTAATTTATTTTAAAATAACATTAGAAAGAGAAATATGATCATAGCCTGGTTTGTGGCCAATTTTGTAAGCAACCACTTAATATAAATTGATTTATAATTTTTAAATACTGTTTTCATCTTAAAGAAGGAGGCCTATGGGGATTTTTGCATGACCATTGCTATGATTAATATGATTAATTGCAAAAAAATGTTTAAAGTGATAGGCATATGTGATGTAAGAAACTGCTTTTAATACAAAACAAACAATAACTAGTAAACAATAGGAGCCTACACTAAAACATCAGTAGCATAGTTTTAGTTAGACCTAAGATATTTCCTATTGATTTAAATGTAGGAAAAGTCTACATTTGTTGATGTAATCTTTTGCCCACGGATAAAATGTGTTGAAAGAATTGTTGGCACGGAATCTTGTCAAAGCTTTCACAGCCAATCAGCTCTATGTGCCTCAAAGTGGCCTTCAAAATAGCACTGTAAAGTTGAAGAGATGTGTGCAGATTAATGTATAGTATTATATTAAAATAGTACAAGGGGTGTATTTTAATTCCTCGTGAATTCCATATTTTATTTGTTTAAAAAATTACAATATTTGTCAATATTGTAGGTTATTAAAATACTAAACAATTTTTTGCATAGCCTATATGCCCCTTTTAATCATGTTGAGCCATATATTTGAAGATGAAATCACCTACACAAAAAAAGTCTAGAAATAAATTAATTGTATTGTAACTAATAGTATTGGTAAATTAATTGTATAATAACAAGTGTTTTGGTGTTTAAGTTGCCCCTGAATTTATTGCCTTGTGTCTAACATTAGCCTATTAGGCAGCATAACCTGTATGGGTAGTAAGATGCAGTGCTAATTAATAAATAATATAGCCTCTTTTATGCTAATTTTTTTTTACTTAACCTCATTATTTTGGTGTGTTTAGTTTGTTAAAAATTATCAACACATTGTGAGATGTGTAGGCCTATGCCATCAAAAATATAAATTTAAAAGATGTTGTAGGTTGTCTAGACTAGTATGCCTTAACCGTCCCATATTTGGCTATTTTTCACTGAAATGGTGCCATGTGTTGATATTTTATTCACTTTATTATGCACATTATAGTATGTAGAATCGAATAACACCAAGATTTAAAAAAATTTTAACAATTTTATAAGATACTATATTTAAATAAAACTCGACAACACATTGCCCAAATCACTTTAAAAATGTAAATTGTCGATGACGTTTGACTTTCCTTTGATTCTGCGAACTGGATGGAAGACATTGTCCCATAATTATTTGCGTTACACTTACGATATTGCGCAGTGCGCACTAAAATGGCTATGACGTCATTGTATGATATGCATCATCCACGTTTATTACAATGAATGGTTTATTTTATCTATAATTATAAATTTAATTTATTTACACATGAAACGTTAGGTTGATCTGGGTTTATAGAGTGTCATGATAATAAAAGGTAAGGTTAAGCTCAGTTGGATAAGTGTCATACCTAATAAGGAATATAAACTTGTATTATTTTAATGACATCATCAATATTATGTTTACTTTGTCTATAATTTGGTAGTTTTGAATAGGCCTACTTGTAATCACCTACACCTATTTAAATCATTTGAAGTTAAATTTACTTTGAAGTAAAGTAAATTGTGGTCATCATAGACGGTTTTTATGCCCTCATAAANTGCTTCTTTTTTGGTTCAAATTGATTCTACGTGTTTTAATGTTTGAAATAATGTACGGCTGATAGCAATATATTTTATATTTAAAATAGAACGATTAAGACATACTAGAGCCGTTGTCTAAGTTAATAGGGTCCAAAATTAGAGGACTCATCAGTGGTTTATGCTGATTAGTTTTAATAGGCCTAGGTCATGTACATTTTCTAATGACTTATATAGCCTACTTTAAGTTAATTAACCTCAGACAGGCCTACGGTATTCATGCAAATCTAACCTTAGTAACTGTCCCGATAGCTTGGTTATGTTTCTTACTCAAAATTCCGTAAGATTAATAGTAATAAAAAAAGATCATGCTTACCTCATGAATCCTGTGGTGTCCTCTCATTTGCCAATGCGCCCGCTTTAGGTTGGATTTCCAAATGATACTCCTTTTGGGATCAGCTGGAAATCTTTTTAGTTTACAATTTTCTGTTGTGTGACTGCATTTCAGAGCACAACATATTTGTGGCATTTTAATAGTTTTAACACTTGGTGACAAGGATGTAGAGCTCACATTAAATTATATTAAATTAAATATAAAACATCATCAACATAATAAAATTTCAAAACAATAATCTTGCACTATCACAGGTATCACAGGACTACAAATGTGTGGCATTTTGCTTCGGTAATATTATATTAAATTTAATTAGAAGAGCTAAATATAGAATAATTCGGGAATTAAAGTTAGATATAAAATAATTGAGGAAATTACTGAACATAATTAAACTGAAAAACCATCTTGAAAAAGTAAAAACGAGACTACAAAGCCAAGCCGAGATGAGCCAAGGTGAGCCGAATCTCGTACACCCTCAAAATGGCGGGTCATTGTTTTCATTTTTATTTTATTTTCTCTTGCCTGCTTGGATATTAGCACCGCCATAATACGGAACAGCTAGGGAGTACTCATTAAGGAACGCAGAAACACATCCAGGTTACTCTATCTCTAACTCCACTCCTCCTACCCTAATCCTGCCACACAAATAAGTTAACTCTGACTGCACATTACAAAGAAAACTTGAAACACAATGGACCTTTTCTTTTAACCAAGGGACTGGCTGTGAACTGCAATTATTTGTAAGGAGCACTGAGAAGAATTGCAGACGTTTAGAAACACCAATTTATTTAAGAAATTGTTAGATATTTTTTAATATTGTTTTCACCAAAATGAGGGTGAAAGTTCTGACCAGTTAAATAGTTTAAATTTTAATTATAGAGTGTTTTTTAAATGTGTGATATCTTATATAGAAGCGTATAAAACAATGCCACTAATTGTGACCCTATCAAAACATTACTATTTGATAGAGGAAGGCTGGATACCATACCAATTGGCCACTAAAGCAGGTCTATAATAGCTATTTGATGGTATGTATTTAAATTCATTAAGGTATACTTGAATTAATTTAAAAACGGGTATTTTCCCGGTGTAAGCTAAAACTACCACACTCAAGTAATTAAAGTTAAAAGGGGGTTCTGTCTGTTAATAAATGTTAAATCAGTTCGAAAGTTTAATTAATCATATAGGGCTCATAAGCTTAGATTAAATTATGTACAGTTTATTGAAGTAATTATTCAACATATTATATACTCTACACTCTATTTATCTTAAAAGTTAGCAAGCTTTCTTTTATAAATTACTAGCAATCCCGCACGGCGTTGCCCGTGACCCACTGTGGTATAAGAATTATATAATCACCCATGGTGCCTGTATCTCTGAAACGTAATTCTAAAATAGATAAAAAATATTTTCTTCAAACATTTGTTTAAAATAGCCTAATTAAAAATCTAATTGAAAATTTAAAAATCCTGCTTCGAGGTGCATTCGGACCCCCTTTCGTCCACCTATGTTAAAAATTTCAGATCTCTGCGTGCCATAGATTTGGCTGGGCATCACACACAAACAATCACTTCCTTTTATTATTATAGACTATGATGTAACATTGTGGCTTATAAAATACGGCTATAGGCTAGTCTATTCCATTAAAGTATTGATGTCAACCCTAAGTGTAACCCCATTGTAAACTACATAAATATTATTTTGATACGTGAGATACAAAATAAATAGGTATCTCAAAATGCTTTCCTATTTACTATTTAACATATTTGTTATTAAATGAATTTTATTTTAAATAGGAACTAATGAATATGAAAATACACATACAATTTTAACATTATTTTACCATCACAAACTAAGATTAGATACTTATTGGTTTTACCGTTTGATCTTTTAAATATGTTGTTGGCTATCTTGCATACAAGATAGAACGGAAATTTCACTGTAAACTCTGCATGACTACATTAACAAAGTGTGATGCCAACATGGAGTCAGGACATTATCTAATTTTGCATATAGCATATCTCAATAAAGGGTGTGATGACTTAGGAAATCTCAAATCCCCTACAGCAGTGGTTGCCAAACTGGTTTGCAAACCCCCAGGTGGTTCCCGAAATCTTCTAAGTGGTTTGCCAAAATATTTCTGTAATGGCAGACTTTTGCAGCACTTTGTGAGGAAATGGGAAGCATTTACAACTGTTTATTGTCTCACACTAAAGTCAGGTGGTTATTTCGAGGTAGAACTCTCACAAGAATGTTTGAACTTAAACACAAAGTTTTCATTTTTCTTACCAACCATCCGTTTCACAAAGCAAAGTGAATGCAAGATCAAATGTGGCTCCAGGCTTTGGCCTATTTGGCAGACATTTTCTCAAAAATGAAAAGTTTAAACTTCTCTCTTCAGGGGTTGAATATTAACGTTTTTACTGTGCAAGAGCGTATCAAGTTGTTCATTAAAAAATTAACTTTTGGGAAACGTGTTTAATTAGCAATCAAATGGAGAGCTTTGATACCCATCACGACTTCATGGTAGAAAATCAGATTTCTTTGGATGAAAATGTAAAGAACTTGGTTATAGAACACTTTAAGGATCTTGGAAAAACCTTCAGAGAATATTTCCCAGCCATAATAACAATTGAATTCGCAATCCTCTGGAAGAGACAGCAGTTTTAAAATACTCCACATTAAGCGTGAGTGAAAAAGAGCAGCTCCTTTAAATTTCTACTGATTTTGATTTAAAGAAAAGCTATAAATCTTTGTCATTAATTGGTTTTTGGTTACCATTTTATTCTACATATCTGAGCGAGAAATCTTTCTTAATATGCCTATAAAAATAAATACAGGAACAGCCTTAATGCTGAAAGTGACTTGAGACTTTATTTATCGTCTGTAGTTCCTGATTTTAAAGCTCTGTGCCATCCAAAACAAGTGCATCCTTTTCACTAATTCACGGGAAGAGGTGAGTAGCTGTTAAAACTTGTGAGAAAATTTTAAACTTAAATCGGCATGGAATTTGTGATTAAAGGAGGGTTTTTCAGTTATGTCATAGCAGCAATTTCTAGTACCACTTTAAAAAACATGTGAAATATGATAATATTGTGAAAATAAAGATAAGAAAATTTTATTACAGTACTTTGCTTATTTAATTTCAGTTTTAATTTTTTTTTATTTATAATTATTTGAACTTTTACTTAAGTAGTTTCAATATTATTCCATTATATTTGGTGGGGTATCCCAAAGCACCTATCGAGCTATAGTAGGTTAATTTAAAGGTATTAAATATATTGATTACAATTAGTAACTAGATTTCATAAAAATTAGGTATAAAATTAAGTGTGTGGCTCTGGATATTTACCAGGGGGTTCGTGCAACTCAGATGTTTGTGAAAGGGGTTCGCGAGTCGAGAAAGTTTGGGAACCGCTGCCCTACAGATATGTTCACACACATGTCCTAGAAACATTTATTGAGCAATTTCCTGATGTGCAACACAAAGAAGGTATTGTACATATAATGTTAGGAAAGACATTGCAGAAAATAAGGATAATATACCCTCATTGGCTTAAGCATTGCAAAAAAACACAAGCTATTTTGCACAAAGCCACCTCCTTAAAGTTAGAATCCACAATCACTTGCTGTGGACTAAAAGGGAGAATATTTAATGTCTAGGGAAACTGAAGCAGAAAATATGGAACGTATTACACCGATAATCTCATCTCGTTGAGTGAATTTTAGAGTACTTAACTCTACCCAATTAAATTTAATGAGTTAGCTGTTTTTTGCATATATTACTATGAATCTAGACTCTTTGTCTCAAAAGTAAGATTTGTAGCATGTTCCATTTTGAAACGTTGAAATAATGTAAGGCATTATAAGTTGTTTTTAAAATTGTGAATGTGTTACAAACAAAACCAGCTGTTTGGCTTAAACCTTAGGTTAACAACTTTGACTTTTAAATATTAGGCTTAGATAGGAGGTATGTTTCTATAAAACACTTCAGTTGTTATATTCTGTAAAAGCTCATATGTACCGCTACCTAACTAAACACTCTTCATAAGACTAAAGGAACTATATTTGACAAGTTAAAAATAAATACATCATTCAAATAATGTGACATTATGACTGTGTAGACTCAAAAACTTACATAAGTGACCAATGTAATATCTACTACTCTTTGCTTCTTAAATTGTGATTATTTTACTCCATAGTGCCATAGAGTCTTTAGTTGAAAGTAGTTTTAAGAATGTCTATAAATGTGTTTTCACCACTGAAATATTTAAGACTATGATTTGTGCTCATCTTTATGTAAATAGACAATTTTTACTTTCTCTCGACAGCTTAAAGAGAAAATTACTGTGATCGTAAAAAGCTCAAGATGCAAATTTTGATAAATGTCAACCCCTTGAAACAAAAAAAAATGTTTTTTGCGATGCCGTCTGCCTATGTGTCTATATCTAAACCTAGAGCAGAAACCATTTAATGATCTGGCTAAAACTTAGTACATGTGGTATTTATAAGGTTACCCCAAGGAATTTTTGGAATTAGATATCTTACCCTAAAATTGAGGGTAGTTTACTAAAGGTAAAAAAGAGATAAAACAAGCTATCTCGAAATCCGATGTAATGATTGTAATGTAAATTATTAAATTTCGTCTGGGCTTTGTTTATCATTTATAAACTAAATGGCCGTCCTAATTAACCCATGAACATAATTTTAAGAATATTTACATAAGCAGATATTGCCAACTTTAATCATATCTTCGCAAGTATTTGAGACATGAAATAACTCACTATTGTAAATTTGTAGTAGAATTAAATTTAAAAAAATTCTTACTTGAAATATTATTTTATAAAACCAATAGGGGGCTGTCCATAAATTATGTAAGGTTTTTTTCATTATTTTCAACCCTCTTCTTCCCAAAATCCCCCTACGTAAGGGATCTTAAGATTTTTAGTTCACCGCTCTCCCCTTACCGATCTTTCGTAAATTTTTTTACGATTTGGTAAATTATATTATTTTAGTCATAAGGATTGGTGGTGTGAAATGATAAAATACTTAATGCAGTAAAATTAGGGTTAACACATCATAAGTAAATGACATTTAGTAGTTATGTATAGCTGTGTATGTATATAGGCTACGATCCAGCGCCATCTATCATTGATAGGTGCAACCTTTTTGACCGTGCGTTTGTAGAAGTGTTTTTTAGATTTTGTTTCACCATAAGCAGTGATAAAATCCTTAGTTAAGATAGATTCTGCCAACCCCCACGAAAACGTGAGAAAATACTGATCACCCCCGCCCCAAAAAATCCTTAGGTAATTGTTACAACCCACTCTACTACCTCTTAGCTACGGCCACACTAGACTAAAAGAAGGTGGGGGTAAACTAAACAAGTGATAAAGAAGTAAGACATTAGCAACAATTAAATAACAATATAAATGTATTATTTAAGATAACGTATTAATCACAACTTGTGAATGTGAGGAATGCCAGGCCTCCACCGTGGTTCGGATTCCACGTTAAACTGTAGGTCCTCCATTTCATCTCACAATCACCCTACCATTGCACATTAGCGTAAGTGCGTATAACCCGAATGGGTAGTAAGACGCGGTGCTAATAATAATAATAATATTTAAGATAACAAGTGAAATAATAATTTAAATAGCCTCAACAATCCATCGGAAGTATGTTGAAAATCATGTTAATAATAATGTGCAGTACGATCATGTGAATGTTTCCAAACATGAAACATATCTTTAAATCAATTAGGTCTGTCTGGAAGAGACAACAAATCAACCAAACTACACTATGTCAGTTTCACACCAGTGAATATTGACAAAACAACTTTAAACGTTGACAATTAGAACAAATCATTACTTAAAAAATATCTAGTCAGATATTTATTTGACTACAAAAAAAAAGCCTAGTGGGCATCTTTGAAATGGTTAACAAAGTGTCTGCTTCTCTACATTGAATACAGACAGAGTTAATGATAAAGTTAAATTTAATATCACACAGATATTTATATGAACACGAGAGTTTGGCTTACCGGCATTATGTCAAACTCCCCCAGGACTATTAATGTCGACACAACAAAAGATGTTAACAAGATCTCTACTTGTTAATAAATAATATGACATACAAAAAGTCTAGTTAAACCACAAGTTAATTCAATTAAATAATTTGGAAAATTATTAAGTCTAAATCAATAAATCCGCAAAACTTTACGTTACTTTAATATATAATTCAAATAATTAAATATGGAAACATTATAAAAAAAGTATTTTACATTTACTTAGTCTGCAAAACTCAGTCAATTTAAATTAAATACTTCTACAAAAATAAGTTTATAAATGTGGCAATCAAATATTTTACGTGACTTCACTGACACTAGCGCCCAAGTGGTGGAAAAATGAATTAAGTGTCTTATAACAAAATTTAGTAATATAAACCAAAAACTTTTAGTAAATAATTTACATTGTTTATTCTGGCTTATTACAAAAATTTACATTACTTTAATTTAAAATTGAATTAGCCATTGTTCAAGTCTATTAAAATAATATCGATACATAAAATACGTAATCATTCTGTAAATTGTCCAAGTCCAGGACAGGACTTCTCCAGACGGCGTCGAATATAAATGTTTAAGACATGACTTCTCCTGAAGGCGTTGGAATATAATAGTCCCTGGTTTTCAGAACCGCCAGGTTTATATAGTGTTTCTAGTCACTTGGGGTTGGAAGGTGGGGATGTCCATATTGGTCGGTGACGTCCCATAGGTCATATTTGATGGGTGCAGAACAGCACTTAGTCCTTTGAACAAGCTAGGCTTGGCGGCCTGTCTCGATCACGCACTCCAGTGGTGATAGAGATCTGTTTGACTGGTGCCTGTGACGTACATACATCACGCATTGTCTTGGTGGTTGAAATCGTCTTTCCCGCCGGACGGCTGGATAGTTTCAGTTGTTGTCCTAGACCAGTTCTAGTAGGATCGATTTGATCCGTCCACTCGGAATCTCAGTTGCGGGCTCGCCATGGCTTGTTCGACCCACTCTTCGACTTAGGACGCAAGGTGTGTACTCCATACTCCAGTCTTGAAGGTTGTTCTAACCAAAATATACACAGGGTAAGTACATGAGCAGTTTGTGATTGCGGGGAGTTTATTCTTGTTTGATATTGTTCTCGATATAGACTGAATCTAAATGGGACTACAACAGAGAAGCTTACTATTGCAGGAAGTTTATTAATATTGGGGTTTCATACGGATTGGGTAGTATGACTCATAAGGAAAACCTTTGCTTGAAGCTTAATATGGGGGTAGTATGATGTAACAGGTTACAAATTACAATGTTACAAAGTGACATTGACAATAAACAGTAAATTTAAATTATCGGCTATGCTTTCATATGGCCTAGAGTTATAAACTTATAGCTTCCTAACATATAGCCTAAGCTTAACAGGTGTTTTATAATAATGCATATTTGTATCACAGCCCTACATATTTATATTGGTAATTTAAGGCCAATGGCCCTGTCGAGTGCAAGTCTAAAACCTATTTTTTGGGGTGGTCGGCGAAAGGGTGAAAGGCGTGGCGTGGCTTTACAACCATCCAAAGTATTATTTCACGCCAACAATAACACATGGATCACAGAAACCGTAGATGGCGCTAGCCACCAGACAGGTCTTGCTGAAAAATCATATGTTTGTAAATATCAGTTTTCTCAAGAACGAGTGAAATTTTTATGTTAATATTTTCAACACCCTTTCTAAGATAATGTATCAATGTTTTATTAATTGTTACATTTTCTTATTTTTTGTTATGAAGCCGGCAGTTTTCTATTGAAAAATGTCAATTCTCTTGATATTTGATCACACTTAAAATTATAGAGGTGTGTATATAAAAAGTATAACTTAATCAACATGCATCTATTCTTGAACAAAATATTTCCGAAAAGAGAATTGCAAAATAATAACAATTATTGAAGATAACTGTTTGTTCCCATGGCTCTGCATTTCCACGCCAAATGAAAAGGTCCAATCGCCTTAAGTCCTTGTTAACTGATAAACTGGATTGGATGGTTATAATAATGAAAAAAAAGTCCTTTAAAATATTAAGCGATGGGACTTGCAAACCTTATAAATGTTAAGGGCCTGGTCAATGGTCGTTGGAAGTGAAGAGTCGCATCAGCGCCAGCCCCTAATTAACGGTAGCAGAAGAAAGCATTTGAGTTATACTTTGTCTTCGGTGGCTCAGTCATTCCACAGTGTTGCCAGAACTATCAGCACTTTAGAGCCCACCCCCCTTCCCTTCACCCTTCCAAAGAGTGAGACTGAGTTTCAAGCAAACAAAACAATGCTATAATCCTCTGAAACCTTTATCTCAGGTAGCAATAACCTCTGTATTGATGGGGGTAGAGTCCAAACTTGTACATAGCCTTGACGAGAGCCATTAGGGAAGAGTACCTAAGATTGTCACAAATAGAAGGCAATTTATTTGTCAACTGATTTGGTCTTTCATTGAAATTCATCCTGACCAAAGCATACACAAATTGGAAGTTTTCTGGCTCTCAGATATGTT
>CABFWO010008730.1:0-15947 GCA_902155825.1 Timema genevievae | reverse complement strand
TAATCACAACTTGTGAATGTGAGGAATGCCAGGCCTCCACCGTGGTTCGGATCCCACGTTAAACTGTAGGTCCTTCATTTCATCTCGCAATCACATTAGCGTATGTGCGTATAACACGAACGAGTAGTAAGACGCGGTGCTAATAATAATAATAATTATTATTATTATTATTAATATTAACACTTATAGAGGCTAAACAAACGTAGGTCTCTCTGAAATTGTCAACAATTTCCTCCAAGGACAAGCTACGGGCAGTAGCTCAACAGACAACATAGCTAATCCCTGCAGTCTTTATTGATTCATGTGCTTCTTAAATAATTTTTATTCAAGTTTTGAAAATGACCTTTCAGCTGTTTCTATTGATTTTACAGAAAATTATGTACAGACATTTTTGTACAGCATAAAATTAATTATGCGCAATAAAATTATTATTGAGTAATTTTTGATTGAATAATGCGATCTTTACGAAACAAAGATAGGCTTAAAAGACAACGCTTGCATCTATTACCAAATTAATTTTGGTTGGGTGGACCTGCGTGGTGGGCCCTATTTTGGGCGTGGGCATGCGGCATTTTGCCACTACCCTATAGTTACACCAATGAACTTGTAGTTATCAAGAATTTCAAACTCTATTAACTTTTTTTTTTACTAATTATATTCGATAATCAATTATAACTTTATACATATTTTAACATGTCTAACACCCACTTTGGTGGCCACATGGTCTAACGCGCTACTCTCGCAGTAGACTAGACTGTTGATGATGGGGAAATCGAGGTTCAAATCTCGGTCGGGTTTATTGGAGTTGGTTTTTCCAAACTTCCTCCACGCATATGTGGGTACACTTCATATGAATATAACCTTCCTGATCCCTAGAACCATTAGCGCAATTTTTGAAAAACAAAATCTATTCGCAAATTCTCTGTGTATTTGACAAAAATTTGAATCTGACCATTCTCCTACTACTGAAAGAAAATATTTTGACCAGACTAAATAATATTATATACATTTATATGTATAATAAATGTAAATATAATATAATATTATAAAATACATATTATATATTTTCAAATTTGAAGATAGCATATAGAACAATTTTCTGCAAAAAGAAACATTTTATTTTAAAAATGTATTATTTTTATAGAATAAATATTACACTTATTGCCTCTACTACAAAAATTATAAACATTTACTCTAAAAATAAGTATTTAAAATTACAATAAAACATATAGAAAATTAATATACTGCAAGAAAATGTTTTTCACCCAGTTGTATGGGGAAAAAAAAATATATATATATATATCGATTTTGACCAAATTTAATAGGCTTACACACAAGTCTTACATTAAAGCACGATAATTTTATAATTATTATTAATAACTTTTATTTCAGCGGTGTTCATAATATCGACACATCACTAGCTATTATATAATTTTAGCTACACACACTATATAATAATACATCAATTCTACAATTTTATACATTCAAAGTCCTTCATCAAAACTTCTGCAATGAACAAACTTAATATTATGATTTTTATTTTATTAGGGACCTGTGCTACAAATTTTAGTTGAATCCCGGCCGCGTGAATTGAGGTATTTTTCCTCATGATTGCTCATTCCCTCCACGTAAATGTGAGAACACTTTCTCTTAATTACCATATTTCTTATTCATCCTACTTTATTATTATAAATTTACGGATAATATCGAAGGATATTAATAATTGAAGCATTTCTAATATCACAAGCGTAGTCTAGTATGGCACCTCGTCACACCCCCGAGGCTATTCCCCTGTGAGAGAGAGATATTGTGATGTAAATTGACCTACTTTTCACATCCAGTTGATTTACCGTTATTCCCTCGCCCACATTCTGGGCTTGTATCATCCCCCGAGACCATGCCCCGGCATTGTTAGACAGGGGGTGGGCCCACCACATCACAATTTTTTATTCCCCAATGGATCTTACCCACTAGCCAGGTCTCATGGGTTCAACCCAATGGGTTATTTGATTTTTATGTCTGCTCATTAGATTTTAATGTGTGCCCCAACCTCATTAGATTTTTGCCACATTAGTTTTTAATATGTGCCCAATAGCTTTTAATGTGTGCCCATTAGTTTTAATGTGGTCCCCAGGGTTTTGGGTAGGGGAGCGTGCAGTCTTGGGCGTCGGGTACTCCTCCCGTGATGTGTTGGCAATTCTGTTTAGTCTAGGCAGTGGTGGGCAGAGGGGTCCAACCTGGGACATTGCTCACCCCATGGGGTAGGGACCATAGCTAAACAGCCAGTGTTTGGTGCTCGCCCCCTCGTAATCCACAGACTGAGAGCAGTGGAGCATGTAATGTTGTCAATTTGAAGCCTGATTACTAATGAGTGAAGAAACTATCGAGACCACAACCTTGGCACGTGACATTGCCTGAGCAGTAGGGCACACAGATCCCCCTCCAAGTTCGAAGAGAACATTTACGGTTATTTTCCCGGGGCCCCAGCTCATTCATTACTCGGTGATGATTATACTAAACATGTTCAATCAGGAAAATACTGGCTAGCTCACTAATTATCACTTAACGTATACATCCTGAAGACATGGATCTTTGTGGTACCACTGGTACGGTCAGTACGTAAAAAATATAGTCTTAACCACCGGTACAGTCGGCACTGTAGCCTCAAAGTAGTGTACCCACAATCATGTAGTGTGGAGTGGTGCACACTTATTCAATAATTTTAACGTATTATGTTTGAAAGAGGGACAGGACTATAGTGAGCCAAGGGTCTTGCGTTGTTGAAAATTAACTGGACGAGTTGTGTACTAGCATTTGCCGGGAGAGTGAGATTGGAAAAAACACACGACGACAGCGGTCCTTCACAGCATATTATGCCCTTATCTACCAGGGGAACACATCCAATGGCAGCCATATCAACATCGACCACTTTTGGCGAAGATAAGAAGGAGTAAGGTAGAAGGAAACCATTTAGTAAGTAAGACCTAGTGACAGTACAACTCAGTGGAGATTCGAAACCCCGACCTCCCCTGCCATAACTAGATGAGTTACACGCACCCTTTCTGAATATATAAACTAAGATAATGTAATAGGGACGATTAAGAAAATGTTCCAGCATTTTACCTGGAGGGATAACTAACAACAGTTTACCCAGCAGGGATTTGATTCCAACATCCCCCCCGGCCAGAATTAAACGAGCATGACATTTAGAGGGCGTGCCCACAAGGATTTGAACCTCGATATCTTTAGCACTGCTACTATATGTTAGAACGGTCATCCAATCAAAGACTTCCTTGCAATGGCCGAGTGTACCCCACATTTGTGAGAGTGAAAAATAAGGCGAAATCAAAAGTCAGCTAAAGCTGATCGACCAGATTTTCCGTTTGATATAATTAGACCAGGTAGAATGTGTACCAGCATTTGATTCGGGAAAACCCTACAAGCATTTTATTGTAAACAGTTTCACTATTTGGATAGCATTTATAAATTGACTAAATTTGGTTTAAGATAGGGTGACAAGTTCACACACACACACACACACACAGTCAGACAGACGTTCATTTTTATTAATAAATTGTGGCGGTAGATTACTACTCAAGGAGAAAGTAACTTATTACTCTGTAACACGCGACTTACGTTATCTTGCAAAACGCTATTTAAATTATTATGATAAGCCAAGCTAATATTCACCTGTATTCATTTCTTAATCACATTCATTCCGTGCCATCTAGTGAATAAAATTGCTAATTATGACTTTTTCAATATCTTGTGATAGCACGTACATATACATATTTAATAAATGTAATTATTACTAATCATACAATAATTTAAATATGCTAATGTGGTAGAAATAATGAAAGTATTTATGATGGGTAAGTGTACCCGCATTTGCGTGGAGGGAGAGTTGGAAATACCCTCAGTTTAGTAGAAACGTGTTCGAACTCCAACCGCCTCAACTAACCATACCAGACAAGCCCCGCTTAATTAATTAAATAATATTGGTGAGTGTCATTTTTAAAAAACTTCATTTTTTCTGTTGTATGCTATAAATGTTTTAAATAAAATTTATTAATCACCTGCTGTTTGTCAATAAAATAGCTAGTAAGGAAATATTATTATTTAAATAATCCCTAGAATATGTTGGTTGGAAATCCCTGAAGAATCGAAGACAGGAAGGAGATGGCAATATACACGTTGCAACATTGCCAGAATGAATTATTAAATAGGGCAGACGGGTTAATGTTAAGCTTTATTGATTACACATGTGTAGTTAATATACCTATGGCAAAACAAATATTTATCCAAGCTGTAGGATATGAGTAAAAAGGAAGAACAAGTATACTATTAATATTATTATTTCAAACAGTTTCACTGCTTAAATATTGGTTTATAATTTTAACTAATAGGGGTTTAAGGTAAGACGTCACACACGCATATTCATTTTTTTCATCTATAAATTGTAATTATTGTGACGTTATATTGCTACCCGAATAGAAAGTAAAAGGATTTAATTATTTTAGAAACAATTGTTTTATTATGAATGTTTCAACTTATCCATAATGTTTGAGACTGAGCTTCTAAGCTAAATAAACTTGTATTTATAGGATACGAGAGGGGGGTTGATTGGGTATGGACGTTAAAACACAAACATAACAGTTATATAATATTTATTTAAACAAATAAAAGTTTTACAAATATAGTTCACACTATATATATATTCAAATACTTATATATATTCAAATACTCTTTAAACTGGACTTTATAAATTAGGTTAGATATTTAGTACTGAGGCCACTATTCACGCTACGACCTCAAAGTGTTAGATATATTCTAAAACTTATGTGTGAATAAATATTCCAAGTATATATATTGAAACATGAATGGATAATTATTCTCAATTATATTTACTAGGTTTATGCTTTGTCTACAGATTTAAAAAACAAAACATTAAACCAAGAAAATACGAAAGTAAATACGGTTTTGCAAACTTATCTTTCGACAGACCGGCATGTTGGCGCGGTTTTGTAAGATTCATCTGTTTCATCCTGTTTCCTAGAGTAAACCAGTAGAACACTCTAGCGCTATAACGTACAAACTATAATAAACATTTTTTTCCATCGTGTCTTACTCGTTCCGGCTATACTATCTCACCAATCACGCTGGTAGAATAAGAATACCTGCTTCGGTGGTCTCACGGTCTAAGGCATCACTCTCCTATTAGACTAGACTGCCGACGATAGGTAGATTGGGGTTCGAATGCCTGTCGGGTGTATGGAAAGTGAGGCTTTTTACAAAATGATTTTTTCCAGTCTGTCCACACAAATGCGGGTACACTTCCTCTAAATTCAATCTTCCTCAAACCTAGCACACTAGCGTAATCAGTACACACACGTATAATTTGAACAGGTAGTAAGACGTGGTGATAATTTACAAAAAAATGAGTAGGATAGAATTTTAGAGGAAATTTATCAGCACTTGCGTGGAGGGAGAGTGAAAACTATTTATAAAAAAAGAAGTCCATCGCTACTATTTCAAGTGTCGGAGAATACTCCCCGTAACGTTGATAATGTTGACGTTCAACATTCTTGAACAAGGTGACACAGTGGTAGTACCTGCGCTTAACACGAAAGCGCTACAGTCGTCATTAAAGTAGCAATAATTACCCTCCCAGTGATCAATCACACGCCACCGGGGACAATAATTATTGTTTTAAAGGATGATGGCGGCTCGCACGTGATATTCCTTGTCATTAGTGACTCAATGGCTGTTCTCCCTTGTAAACAAACTATAGAGGTAGTAAACCAGTAGAACACTCTAGCGCTATAACGTACAAACTATAATAAACTTTTTTTCCATCGTGTCTTACTCGTTCCGGCTATACTATCTCACCAATCACGCTGGTAGAATAAGAATACCTGCTTCGGTGGTCGCATTGTCTAAGGCATCACTCTCCTATTAGACTAGACTGCCGACGATAGGTAGATTGGGGTTCGAATGCCTGCCGGGTGTATGGAAAGAAAAGTTTTTTACAAAATGATTTTTTCCAGTCCTTCCACACAAATGTGGGTACACTTCCTCTAAATTCAATCTTCCTCAAACCCAGCACATTATCGTAATTAGTACACACACGTATAATCTGAACAAGTAGTAAGACGTGGTGCTTATTTACAAAAAAAAAATGAGTAAGATAGAATTTTAGAGGAAATTTACCAGCACTTGCGTGGAGGGAGAGTGAAAACTATATTTTTTTAAAGTCCAGTGGAACTATTTCAAGTATCGGAGAATTCTCCCCGTAACATTGATAATGTTGACTTGCGACACTCTTGAACAAGGTGACACAGTGGTAGTACCTACGTTTAACACGAAAGCGCTACAGTCGTCATTAAAGTAGCAATAATTACCCTCCCAGTGATCAAGCGCACGCCACCGGGGACAGTAATTATTGTTGTAAAGGATGATGGCGACTCGCACGTTATATTCCTAATCATTAGTGACTCAACGGCTGTCCTCCCTTGTAAACAAACTATAGAGGACAATCAACGGCTGTCCTCCCTTGTAAACAAACTATAGAGGACAATCAACGGCTGTCTTCCCTTGTAAATAAATTATAGAGGCCAATAAACGGCTGTTCTCCCTTGTAAACAAACCTCATAACAATCAACATACATATTTATAACCTCTTTCTTAGTATCAACATTTTGTACTTGTTGCAGAAATCCTAAGATTCAATGGAGAATGGTGGAGATTTAGTTATAATTACGTCCTACTAATCGCTACTGTGTAAATCGATTAGTACTTCTTTTTATTATTTACAAAAACTTGTTTATTTATAAAAAAAAGAGTGTATTTTGTCTGTCCATTAGTGTATGTCCATTAGTTATGAATGACGATTAGTTTCACAACACAGACGCAAGAAACGAGGTGAACAGCCCACATACACCTTCTTCCCCCTGCTCCATCGGCCCAGTCAGTCCAATGAGTGGGAACAAAAAAGCTATAAAGGCAGAGAAGAAGCTGCGCAGGATGTGTGCGCAGTGGAAGCTGCTGGACAAGATCACCTGCTGGGGAATACAAAACATACACCGAGTGCAACAAGTTGATTTGTTCCAAAGCTTGCGACTAGAGTGACATTACCGGAAACGTCTAGGTCCGTCTATTGGAAGGTGAAGCCACGACTGCTATTTTGTTTATGTTTTCCACTCTGTCATGTTGTGACATTGGTGGCTCGTTGCTTGAGGAATACGAGAGGAGGAATTGACTATATCATCCATTTTTAAACTGTTTTTAATTCATAACATCGTTGCTGTTCTAGGTTTTCAACGCGAGAAGGGCTATTTATATCTGGGACCGCATCTATGATGAGTTTAAAATCTCTAGAACCTTGTGAAAAATAAGTTCCTATTCCTATTGACCGTCAAATATTGAATCGATTGTTGAAACGTGTCGACATTGTCAATCACTAAAACACGAGCCACAAGTGGAATGTGATGTTTCACAGTCTATCGTGTGCGCATGCGCCACTAGTAAACAAGAATATAAACGCCATTTGACTTTCCCTTTATTAAATGTGGCTTGCTTTAGATCTTGTATCAAGCACTATTTTTCGGTTCACTTTAACCTCGCAAGTGGCACAATTTTCTCAATAAAATCCAAGGTGTCTAAACCGGAACTTTTATATTCTCTTGCGCCTTATTCGTTCTTTTTTTTAAATTTTTTTAACAGTGCGATTCTGATAGGGATTCACTTTATTGACAGTTAAAAAAATCACTAGAACGATTTTAAATGTATTCATTCATAAAGCTATGTGATCTACAGTTTTGATAGAAATGATCATGCCTTATACAATAATACTAATAGCTATACAAGCTAACAGCAATTATAAATGTTTGTATTTTCTAAATGTCTCTGTGGTTAGAGTTTCTGGCTATTGGTCCAGAGGTACCGGGTTCGATCCCAGGCGCTTCGAGAGATTTTCTGTGCCGGGATTAACTGATATTTCTTGAGCGATAAAAATGTGTTGCCCAACTCTATTTAAAAGGAAAGTAAAGCAGTCGGTCACGTGTCGATTATAGCGTGTAGAAGAACACTTTAAGAGAAAATACCTTTCCCAGGAAAATTGGCAGGCCCTTTCGCTCTCACTCATAGAAATTCTTGTGTGCTAATATACTCAGTTGGTTCAGAAAAAGCACGTAAAATAGTTTTATATTTTTTGTTTATGATTTAATATACATGAAAAACTTTTGTGTACATTTAGTAAGGTTTGAAGATTAAAAATAGAATTATAAATTCTAAAGAAAATTTAAGAATTGGAGTTGAGATTCAGTCATTAAAAATAGTATTTGAAACATTTCTAGTTTTTTTCCTCTTTTAGGAAGTTGCGTTGCACGTTTCACTCACACTCCTCCCTGATGAGTTCCGATAGAATGAAACCTAGGTCGGGGGATTGGGCGGTATCGATTGATTTTCTTTAAGAGGCAGCCCATACGTCCCTTCCTACACCTTTGGTCGGAGCTGCCCCAATTGCTAACTACTCAATCGGCCGTGGTAAGCACTTAAAAAAACCATTGGGTTTTTTAAAATGATTTAGTACTTTCGTAAACAATAGAAAATTTAAATCAATAAAACAAAGAAATTGTAATCATCATGTGTGTAGTTTTTTAAAAATGGAAACTACTGGCTTTTTTTAGTGCTATTTCTAAGGTTTGGCTCGACCTAGTGATAGTTATGGTGCTAAAATGCTTTTTTTATTAAAATATTGTCTATCTGTCATCTGTTTATACAGACATTAAAAACATTCGTATTTTCCTGAATGTGGTTTATTATTAATCATGTTGGGAACAATGTATCGGTTCTGTTTCTTATAAGAAGTCGCCTCACAGACAAACTAACTGAGGACTCGCGCTCGAACAAGAAGATGTATTGAAGTGCCATTTTATTTTGAAATTATTATTTTTTCAATTTGTTTTGTATTTTTTTAAAATATGGTTACATAGTCTCAATGATCTCAATTTTGTTTAAAAATAAGTGTTACGGTGCATCACACAGACTTTCTTACTCCTTTATCTAAGACATACTTGTTGTTGCTCATAAGATTCGTGAGACAAAATAATATACAATGTTATAGAACCATGATAAGGAAAAAAGAACATTACATCTCACCAAGAGACGGTGTTACGAAAATATATTATTTGTCATTCGTGAATTTTTTTAAAATGATTTAGTACTTTCGTAAACAATAGAAAATTTAAATCAATAAAACAAAGAAATTGTAATCATCATGTGTGTAGTTTTTTAAAAATGGAAACTACTGGCTTTTTTTAGTGCTATTTCTAAGGTTTGGCTCGACCTAGTGATAGTTATGGTGCTAAAATGCTTTTTTTATTAAAATATTGTCTATCTGTCATCTGTTTATACAGACATTAAAAACATTCGTATTTTCCTGAATGTGGTTTATTATTAATCATGTTGGGAACAATGTATCGGTTCTGTTTCTTATAAGAAGTCGCCTCACAGACAAACTAACTGAGGACTCGCGCTCGAACAAGAAGATGTATTGAAGTGCCATTTTATTTTGAAATTATTATTTTTTCAATTTGTTTTGTATTTTTTTAAAATATGGTTACATAGTCTCAATGATCTCAATTTTGTTTAAAAATAAGTGTTACGGTGCATCACACAGACTTTCTTACTCCTTTATCTAAGACATACTTGTTGTTGCTCATAAGATTCGTGAGACAAAATAATATACAATGTTATAGAACCATGATAAGGAAAAAAGAACATTACATCTCACCAAGAGACGGTGTTACGAAAATATATTATTTGTCATTCGTGAAGTGAGACAGGCTCTTAAGACGTCTGAACTCAGCTATTTATCAAATCCAATCCAATCGCCATCTTTGTTTATGAAACACAACTCTATGGTAGTTTTTGTCCTTCCGATCGGTTGACAACACTCCGATCGCACCTGTTTCACTGGTCAAATTGTCCAAGGCGTCACTCTTACAATAGACTTGGCTGGGGGGGCTTGAGGTTTGAATACCACTTGAATGTAATGAGGGTGTATTTTCCCTAGATGGTTATACACTTCAAACAAATGCGGATACACTTATCTACATTTTACCTTCCTCATCACTAACACACTAATGTAATTAGTACTTCACCGGTCTCATGTGGTCCCTCGACAGAGGGCAGACCTCCCTAAGGAACACGACTAGGGCCCCACTCAGCCCCGTGGCTAGGAGACAGAAGGCCCCTTGTAAGTGGTCCACGGTGAGTATGACAGTCCCCCGTGAGGAGGAAGGGGCCCTCTTGCCAGCCACCAGCTCCCTCATGATGTCCACGTACCACTTGTCTACGAGGCCCCCTTCCACCACGCGGGCAATTACCCGGTCAAAACCGGCGAGGAAAGGCGCGCCCTTGGCCAGGTACATGCTCAGGTAGACGTTCTTCACCTTCTCCCGCAACGGCATGACCAGGGGTTCTCTGAACTCGTCCAGCACCTCAGACATGATGCGGTAGTGCATTGACCTGTACGCGCCGATGAACGCGAAGTCCTTGGACATGAAAATCTTCCGTACGCAGTACGATATGTTGAGGCACGACTCTCGGTTCTTCAGGATCTCGACGGAGCGTGGGTCGGGGTCGTCCTGGTATATCGAATCCAAGGAGGGGTGGTACCCATACCCTATCCCAGACTCGATCATCTCGTTGACCGTGGAAATCTGGTGCTGGAACCCGGGGTTTGTCAGGACGCCGATGAGGAAAGATCTGGTACGAGGCGTTCACGATGAAGCAGAAGTACACCCAGAGGACAAAGAAGGCCCTGTGAATCGAATCTCTAGGATTGTAAGCAAGGGCTGTACCCAGGATCACCGACCAAAAGGCGAAGAAGCACTCGGAAAGGGTCTTCCTCGTCCCCGTCGTGGCGGCGCCCGGTCTCCCGTTCAGGAACAGGTAGAAGACGGAGGAGTTAGCGACGTATCCGAGCAGGACGCTGATCCAGAGTCTGGAGGAGAATATGCGGTAGAGGCTCATCCATCTAGGGAAAGGGTCCGCCTTGGGGACGAACCATATTAACTCGTCGGTGGCGTAGGGGAACGTGTAATCAAAGTGCGTGATCTTATCTATACTGAGCAACATGGTGCCGAACGCCAAGTCCGACCGTCCTTCGAGGACGTGGCCGAGGATCCCGTCGAAGGTGCCGTCGGGTAGCTGAATCCCCCAGCCCGAACCTGATGCCTTAAGAGTCTGGAACCGGACCTCGAAGTTCAGGGTCTCCGCCACGGTCCACAACACCTGCACCTCAATCCCCTTGGTGTACCGCAGGACCCGGTCCTGCGACTCTTCGGGTCTGAAGGCGTAGGGCTTGCTCGGGTAAACTGACACTGTCAGGTGACAGCCCTTCAGGGCCGATGTGGTATCTTTCGGGAAAACGTCACGCCCTTCGAGGAAGACGTCCCTATCGATGGACCATCTGTTGATCATCGCCACACCTCTGATTTCCCCGCACCTGTACCCTGGACTTGTCCGGGTCACTCCTCTGTAAACGTCTATAAACTCCCCTCCAACATGTTCTGTTCTATCTCCGCGGTTCAACCTCACGACGACGACTCGGGAGATCCCGAAGGTCTTCAACTCTTTCAGGACATCTCTCGCTGACTTTTCTACCACCTCTCTCGAAGAATCGCCCGTGCGGTTCAACCTCATGATGACGACTCGGGAGATCCCGAAGATCTTCAAATCTTTCAGGACATCTCTCGCTGACTTTTCTACCACCTCTCTCGAAGAATCGCCCGACAGCACCACCAAGAAACAGGCCCTCACTTTCCAAAGGAACTTGACGTCCATAGCCGTGAGAACGTTCCTCAGGTACTCGACACCTTTTCCTGGACGTGTGTCTAGGAACAAGACGTACATGCCGATGGTGACACTATCGCCTTTTACGTTCAGTTTACCTCCCGGTTCAGTCGGCGTCAAGGTCACGTCGATCGTCTGTAACGCGTGTACCTGTCTGACGAAATAGTCGAGGAAGTCTGCGCGTCTTCCAGATAAGTCCTCAGCAGATCCCTGGCGACGAACGCCCGCTTTGAGACAACGTCCCGTATGTACTGCGGGTCGGTAAAGTGCGCCAGTCCCAGATGAGGCGACTCGCAGCATTTCTGACGTCTGATTGTATCCACGAGCTTGAAGACACTCTCCTCTAGAGTGTAACCTCCGACGAGGACTAAACCCGTCAAGACAAATNCCTCCGACGAGGACTAAACCCGTCAAGACAAATACAACCTTCATACTCGTGCCTAGACTGAGAAAAGAAAGAATTTTATTTTATTATCTGTGCTCAAAACAAGTCCAATTATTATAGGAAACAGAACAGTTAACTTGATATACTTTCACATATTCATACGTCAAGTCATGTGATCTGAAACCATCACTTGTAATAGATATTATCAATACCTATAAACTAACAATAATGAATTTGTAAAAAGTTATTATCGTGTTTTTATTCCAATGGTTTCTTTCTAACGGAATCCTTCTGTAGTTTTTACTTTACATCTTTATAGCTTGGCAAATTATAATTAAACCGTCAACTGTATGATATCACCAAATTGGCGTTAGGCCGCTGGTCAATCAACATTCTCTTGAGTAATGAAGACAAAACAATCCCCTGGGAAGAACAAATCGTAACAGAAGAAAGACATTATACACCATATAGGCCTTAACGGATATTTAATTGGCACAAATGGATCGGATCGGCTCGTGGCAGATATAGGTTTACTAATGGATAATGTCTTCGATTTCAACACGTGTGAAGCTAGGTTCATGTTCAACAGAAATTTAAAGTCTGTTCATGATAGGTTTTACCCAAATAATGACAGTTCAAAAATCATACGTTAAGTTTTGGGTTGCCAATACTGGTAAAAGATCATTATTTTGTTATAAAATTTATAACAAAACAGTGCTACTTTACAAGTGTTTTACATTTAAAGTATCGTAAACTTAAGTTTTCTCACACTATTTCATTATTTTTAATTATTTGTTTCCACCCAAACCGAAACAATATTTTAAACATAACTAAAACTACTTATTCTTCGTTTTGGAATGTTATCTCTAATGTGTAATATAGTGCATATATTAATACCTTTTAATACAGGCATCGTATTTACTTAGAAAAGAGGAAATACTTGTATTTTTTTTATATACCTATTGGTATACTAAATTATTTTATTATTATTTGGAGTGTTTGGAAATATTTAACCTAAAAAAATATTTTATCCACTTCGTGTGTTCATCATTGTAAAGAACTCATGTCCATCATGTTCAATCACATGCTTTAAATTCATCAGTCAACATTTTGAAGTTATTTTCGTTAGACCTTTCGTGAAAGTGCTGTGAATAGTAATTTATTTTTAGTAGAATAAAACGATAAATAAGCTTTATGCCCGATCTCAAATAAATGTATTAATAATATCGGTATAAATTACTGTGGTTAACTGTAACATTCATACATTAACAAATGTTTTCATTACAGTGGACCAAAGTGACGGATGTCGGCTGTTGGTGTAGGAATAAATTAGGAACTATTTCTAGTAACTTTTTGAGCTTTCATCCAAGTAAACTTAGGTCTTAAATGTACTATATGACTCGACAACCTATTTGTTTCGAGTCAAAATGTCGCATCCTGTTGCATTTGGTGTAGAGACGTCTGATTAATTTTGACTCGCAACAAGTTATAATAATTTTTTGATTTCCCGCCATTTGTTGTTGAGCCATCAAAGAGTTGAGCTCGGTGTTTTGTTGGTTCTTAAAGCAGGCGTAGTCATTCTTTTATGACAATTCTCACAGCTTTTTGACGTGCAACCAGTAATAATACTGGGTTCACCTGGTAAATTAAAAAAAATACATTAATAGCTGTGAAGTTGAACTCAGTTTTTCAAAATAATTTAAATAGTTGCATAGCCTAAAATCCATGTTATTCGAGGCCTGGCACACTCGCAGTTCAAAATTTATTTCACGTTTTGTCCCGAGCTAATGGTTCCTGGTTCAATTCCTGGCCTGGCCGAAAAATATATCATTAATGAAATGTGAGTCTACCCTTTTCACAGTGATGAATTAACGACCGGGGTGGGTGTTGTCGTGTCTGTTCTAGATTCAAGTTAGTTTATAAGTCGTGTCCTGATAGAATCAGTTGGTTCAGAAAGTTCATGTTAAATTCCTCAAATGAATTAAGGAAAATTAATTTTGAGTCACAGTTTAATTACTATATTATTTTCATTGTGAATTGTGATAACCGGATGTTCGAGCTATTTCCACGCGAAATTTCAGCACATTTAGAGCAGTGGTTTTTGCTTGAAGGATTAACAAGCAAACTCACATTTTTTTTTATTTCACGTTAGTCGGTTGTGAACATTTCCGTTATTAGTTATGCGTTATGCACGAGTCTAAAACCAGGCTAATGTATGTATAGTTCACGTCTTAATTCTTAATGTTTCGATCGTGAACCAAGCCTAAGCCCATCACAAAATAAAATTGTTACTCCCATTATGTGGACGCTAAGTGTAACATTGATGCGCTCTCACTAACGATTTGTTTTAGCAACATAGTTAAGTGAATGGGCACAAAAAGTAAGAGATAATAGTAGTCTTTATTAGCTTCCCTTTATTCCGGATCATGATCAACTTCATGTCTACATGGTTTTAGATGGAAGTCATCACGATACAGTTAACGTTTACTTGACGCAAGGTCGTAGCCAGACAATAATTTAAGGGGCGAGAGGGTTGGTGGGCACATCCCCCAATTGCTGGACGCTAGAAAAATATATATTAAACAACTCTAGAAGCTTTTTATGGTAACACTGCCCCCTAATTTGTACTTTTATCTTAATTTTGATATTGTTCGAACCATAAATAAAGCCATATATATTTTGTTCATAAAATTGGGAGAGTGGGCGTTTTTTAACCCACAAACCCCCACCCCCTGTCTACGACCTTGACCTGACGTAAGGGTTGTCCAAGGAAAAAAAACTTTCACATTATGCCAACGTTAAGTGAAGACTATCATGTGTTTTAAGATAGCCACTCTTGATGCGACCAATAGGCGAGTTTCCTCGATTGTCTTGGCTACGTCTTGGTATCGAATGTTATCGGACCAAGTGGTTCTGACCAAGGTGAAGCGCGAAAACGACTGAGTTTTTTCGTAAATAAAAAATGTCAGTTGGAGTAGAGTAGATATAAAAGCCGGAAGATTAATTTATGTAAACCTACATATATTGTAAATCGGCATAAAATGAACTATTTAATTGTATTCTTGGTCAGATTGGTGCTTATTTTGACTTTTCCTAATATTTACACAACAGATCAAGCTAAACGTATCTTCTTAAAAATAACCTCCATAAAACATGAAATGATGTACGTATGTAAGAGTGGATAGTAAATCATAAACTTTATTTCTTTTATCAATAACTAAACAGTTTCTTAAGTACCTACTTACTGTCATATATTTCTAGCTAGTAAATTGCTGTACGTTTTAATCTACATTTAACTGTTAAAATCATGTTAAGATGTTTCGGAATTATCGTTATATAATTGGTATTTATAGCCCCGTGATCGAGCGCCAATTATTACGATATTTTACTTAAATAAATAAAACTGTTAATGTTGCACACGATTTATTGGAGAGATTTTATCTTCTTATACAGTTATACTTGAAATAAAGATTATTTTCTGTGTATTCTTTGTATATAAGTTAGTAGTACTGTCGTGATATTACACGTAATCTAGGTTTATGTCACCGTCGCTCTGTGTGTTCATACGCGCACACAGCTTATATATGACATACCCCTTGCCCCTTGGACCTCTCGTAACCAGTGTCAAAACCAACAAATCAAAAGCGTCCCTGCGACAGGTGTCTTGAAGGCTAGCTTCCTATTGGGTATAGGAAGCTGGCGT
>CABFWO010008729.1:0-15951 GCA_902155825.1 Timema genevievae | reverse complement strand
ACTTTCTAGAATTAGGTATTATTAACTATTATCCTTTTAGATGTTCATAAACTTAAAGTCTAGTAGCCGCAAGGCTGGAATGGTGTTATGTATTGTTGCTTAATCTTAAATTAATAATTGCTTCCAATTAAAATTGTCGTTCTGTTGAGGCAGACACACCTTCGTAGTAGAATGTGTGTTAGTTCTACTTTAACGAGTTACACCCTTTCATAGTACAGACACAGCCATACTTGTGTTGATTGCAGGTGTAACCTAGGTGTTTCACACCTAACGTCCCTATTGGGATAACAATGTCCAAAGTAACAGATTATTTTCCTATATAAACAATGGAACGTTTTGGATGAGATCTCGTCAGACCATGTGTAATTGTTTAGTCTTGTTTTAATTTAAATAAACAGTTTTGTTAGACTTGTATATCTCTCTCTCATGTTTGTTCCTTCCCTTCCTTGTTTGTAAATATCATTGATAATGTTTTCGTCACTTCTTCTATCAGATTGGAGAAGCCACGATAAAATAAATAAATTAATAAGATTGATATATTCTTATTAAAAATACTTTATATTTCGTTGTGTACAAGTCTATTAAATGCGTAGACTTCTCTGTTTGAATCAATAGTTTACGTTACCAAAATATAAAGAATTTTCCTAAAGAAAAATATAATGATTAAATGACTTGAACTAATTTAGCTACAATAAAGTTGAATTTAAATTTTGTAATTTAATTTTCTTTTGAGATTCAAATACTGCAACTTTTGAATATGCCTGTTGAAGGAAATATTTCCTTATTAAATAGTTAATTGTAAATAAGATAAAAAAATTCTCTAATCTCAATCGACTAATATGTATTATGTGTGAACGCCATTTCGTAACTTTAATATATTTTTCCAATTATTTACCCAAAATTAGCTAGGAGTTAAAAAAAATTAAATGCAGTATATTACTTATATTTTACATCTAAAAATTAACATAAGCTCTTACCATCCAATAGTTTCAATATATAGATTAATCTTCATCTAAGAAACCAATTATTTAAGCTCTGACATTTTAATTAAAATCTTCACCTTTTTATTTCCCGCGGATTCGCTCGCATTTAATTTGGGAAAAATACTTTTTTTTCAGTGAATCATCTATACTACCAAAAAACACCATTTAAGCCACGTATGAGGAAAGGGGAATGTTTTATTTTTTTGATGACGTCACACATACGGGACTACCTGTAATAAAGAACCAAGATTAATAGTTTAAATTTATAGATTCCTTGGTATCAATAATGTATCTCTGAAGTGGAGGCATTGTTTCAATCAACACCAATGAAACAGTTGAAATGTTTACATTCCTTTAATCAAAATGGTTTCTATTATGTGGATGAATTGTTGCAATGAACACCAAACTTATTAGTTTAAATTTACTATACAAGAAACTAAATTAATAAGAATAATTCACACGCAAAGCCATATAATAAATTGAAAGCTACCTAATTTTAAGGCGCAGATGCAAGTACGCTAATTGTGGCTCAACTATATATTTACCGTGCTAGCACACCAAACAAAATGGTGCTGTTTGCTTGATATCACATAGTAAGTACTGTAAGAATATTATTCGCAGCTCTAACGCATCCTTCACATCTGAAAACTTTAAATGCTAATAAAGAAAGAAACATACTCTGGAGCAGTGCTTTGTGCGCACACTAATATTCTCAAGAAAACATGAACTTACCCCCTTCCAATCACCCCTTCGCCCACAAAGTGTCAAATCAAGTACAAATCTCTGTTCCCGTGCCAAGCAGCCACGACATATGTTTACTTTTACGCCCGATTTTTTCAATACTTATTCGCTCACTGATTAGATAGCGTGATGGCATGTATCTTACTTACCCTGTTCTCAGAAAAATAGGGAGTGCAACAGAAAAAGTCATGTCTCGACCCGATGAGTACCTTTTGAGTTTACTGGCAACAAACAAACAAACAAATAAATATATATATATAAATATAAATATATATATATAAGTTATTAAAAAAGATAGATTATTTGGTCTGCCTATCCTTTAAACCTATACTACCCAGATAATGTGTAAGTTCCTCAAAAAATCAAGCGAATAGAGACACACCTTGGGTTTTACTATAGCCTAAATATAAAAAGTAAGCGAATGGGTTTCCTACGTCATTGTACAATAATGATATAAATTCCAACCACCTTTCTCCTCAAAGAGGATAGAATCACGCACGGCTTAACTCATATTGTTTAGAGATCAAGAGTTCATCGCAATCGACTGCCTTTCCTAGCTTTGCCCGATGAGGCGACAAATCAAATTTACCGAGTCAACACCAGCAGCCCCCTGAGGCTTCAAACTGAACCGAGTAATTACTTTGTCGTCTTAGTACCTCTAGTGCGACGTTTTGAGCTCTGAAATTGTTGGAGCTTACTTTAAAAATGCTAATATATGCACACAACAGAGATATATTGGGAACTAAACAAGGCAAGGGTATACACACAACTTAGATGGTGGGAACTAACGAGGCAAGGGTATATACACAACTTAGATAGTGTGAACTAACAAGGAAAGGGTAGTCACACAACCTAGATAGTGTGAACTAACAAGGAAAGGACTGTCGCGCTCTGTCTGTCTGTCTGTATGTGTTAGCAGTGTGCTCTTAACGTGTTCCGTTGAATGTTTGGACCGTGAATGCCGTGAGACAACAAGTGGAATTGAATGTTTGGACCGAAAGTGGCGTGAGTGTGCCAGTAGATTTCTTGCTGTTTGACAGTTGAGAGTACTGTGTAAGTGAAGTGCTGGACGAGTGCAGAAAACAATAAACCAACTTAGATGGGAGATAGTATACCAACCTAGATGGAAGATAATAAACCAACTTAGATGGGAGATATTATACCAACCTAGATGGAAGATAGTATACCAAATTAGATAGGAGATAGTATACCANACCTAGATGGAAGATAGTATACCAAATTAGATAGGAGATAGTATACCATATTAGATGGAAGATAGTATACCAACTAAGATGGAAGATAGTATACCAACTAAGATGGAATTTAGTATACCAACTAAGATGGAAGATAATATACCAACTTAGATGGGAGATAGTATACCAACTTAGATTGGAGATAGTATACCAACTAAGATGGAAGATAATATACCAACTTAGATGTAAGACAGTATACCAACATAGATGGGAGATAGTATACCAACTAAGATGGAATTATAGTATACCAACTTAGATGGAAGACACTATACCAACATAGATGGTAGATAGTATACCAAATAAGATGGAAGACAGTATACCAACATAGATGTTAGACAGTGGAGGAGGCGTGCTTCTGTATTTCTGGGGGAATTTTCTCCTTACCGTTTGTACAACGACAAATCCCGTAGGAACGGGTTTGATGAGAGATGAGGCTGAGTTGGTAGAACATAAATCGACGTCTGACTGGTAGGAGAAGAGCGGAAGAGGAATGAGTGTCGAATCCAAGAGAGAGGGGTTTGGTGTCTTTTAAGCACCAGATGTTGGTTTTTTCGGGTATATGCGGAGGGTATACCTTTATAATCTGCATTTACGTATGGTGGATAGAGAGGAAGGAGGGGTTGTAATTGGTAGGTTGTGGTAACTGTATCGTGTGTCATGGGGTTGGCAACATTCGGGACGACGAAGACAGGGCAGCGGGGCGTGAATAAGGGGTATCAAAGGTTCTTGAAAGAGGTGTATTGCGCTGCGTGGAGCTTTCTTCCCTGGCCACCCTTGCTGCGGGGATAGTTGGTATGAACGGGTTCAGGTTGACCCATTTAGATTGGGAGTGGGAAATTATTGGGGGGTGGGGGGGATTCAGCAGGTGAGGGGAGGAATTGTAAGGGGGAGATGGCTGACTGGAAGGTTATCTCTTGGAGGGGTAAGAAAGACAGGTGGCCCGAGTAGTTCTGAGCGAAGTGGAGGTGTTGGCAGTCCAGATAGTTCTGAGCGCAAGGAGGGTGGGGGGCAAGCGACAAAAAATTAAGAAAATGATACCCACATACAAAAAGAGATGTCAAAATATTGTGTTGTTGTTCCTTGAAAAGTATCGACTTTGGTGTCCTAATCAAGGGCGTAGGCAGGATCTTTTCCAGAAGCGGGTGGGGGGCAACTTTACGATCAACCTGTAAAAGAGTACAGTAGAGCGTCGGAAATCCGGACGTCAAAAATCCGGAGCGTCAAAAATCCGGAGCGTCGCAAATCCGGATCGGCGGTGAGAGCAGGTCAAGTCTAGTACAAAAAACATTTAAGGACTTTTTTACCCAGTAAGTTTCCATTAATTACTGTAGATTCTTGGTTTTTTTCTAAAAAGTATTGTAGAGTTACTAATCTAAATTACATAATGTACATGTTCTTATTCAATATACTTTATTAAAATATTTTGTGTACTGTATTTTTCGAACCCTTCAGCCTCTATTTTGCAATACAATAGACTCCCGAGCGTCATGTATCCTCTAGTCAATACATTACGTATGTATACAGTTATTGAAAGCACCTTTGAAAATCCGGACAATTCAGTAATCCGGATGGGTCCTGGTCCCGATCGATCCGGATTAACGACGCTCCACTGTACTAATAAAAGTAACACATTAACTTTATCTTTGCTTTCATTTCTAAAAATGTATGGGGGGCAAGCTCCCTCCCCTTCCCCACCCTGGCTACTCCTAAGAAATAAGACTAGTCTTCTCGGATACAAATTTACAAAGCATCTTATCAATAAAATCTTTAACTAAAAAAATGCTTGAATTTGCTGAAAACCTTTTTAGCGCTTGCTTCTCAAATTCCTCCTTTTTTCCACTGTAGTTTTTCTGTGCACATTCAGTAAGAACCGTCATCGTTGACCTTGGCCAGATCTCTCCGCAAGATACTGAACGACCGCTCTACGGTACAATTGGAGCATGGCTGAACAAGAGAGATCAGCAGAACATTTTTTGTGGTAGAGTAAAAGAGTTCCACCTCTTATACAAGTTCTGCTATGTTCAGCTCTTTTAGCTGCTCTCTGCTGAATCTCTTCTCCTTACCCATGGTGTACCGTAGTTCAGCCTCGGAGTCTAAGTCTTGTAATAGTAAAAAAATCTAGAAATGCTTGCTTTTCCTCTTGTATTCTTGAATGATCATCTCCAATATGATAAGGGGGTATATAAACAAAAGTGGAAAAGCAGGTGAATGTCCTTTTGAGAAACGTTACTCCAACGAGGACACTAAAGAGTCAAGTAAGGTATTACTAAGAATGTCTTCCAATACTCCAAAGGGCTGGATGCTGGAGGGTTGGAGCAATGTTGCTGTCTTCAAACGGATCTCGACACCTTCAATTTCACTCCAACTTTCTCATCAATCTTGTAAGCATCCTCTAACAGCTCTGTAGAAACTTGCTCTGCGCCATTGCGGTGAGTTGTTATATTGCCAAGGATCCGTTTGATGTGCTGTGAACATTAGCGCAGGTCTAGATTTTTAGAATATGGAGTATTTAACACAGGTTTCAATAAGGCAGAATACTTAGCTATCAGAGTGACAGCAACGTTGAATTGAGCTTTCGTGGTAGCAGAATGCAGCTGGAATGCCTGTTTCCTCGTGTTACCGTTTCATTCTAGTGATAATCTCTCCAACACTTGAACGATTTTCACAAGATGCTCGTTGGAAACTGCAATACTTTTGTACTTTTGTACTTTTGGGACCACCGCGTCTCACAGAGAGGTGTAATGTTTGGGGCGTATTTTATTCTCAACACTGACTCTCTGAAGAACCTCATGATATCCTTGATAGTGTAGATGGTGTTGCATATTTCTAGAACACTGTTCAAGTCGTACACTACAAGATTCAGTTAGTGTGATGCACAATGGAAAAACATGGCTTTCTCATACTGTTTTCTTAAAATTGTTTGCACACACCATCCTCCAGTTCATGGCTCATTTTCTATCAGGTATTTAATTTTTCAGTTGCAAATGCTAAAATGAACACATGGGAAAATTTGATTCGATGCTCAGGTTGATCAAGAGCTTAATAAATTGTTGGGATATGTGTTGCCATATCTAAGGGATTCCTTAAACAAGGGATTCCAGAACCATTTATGTTCATACTTAACTTTTCCCGCGTAAATTCTATTTATACTGTTAGTTAATTACTTTTATTTATTTACTTACTTTATGGGGGGTGGCTGCCCATCCCTGCTCCCCCAGCTACGCCCAAGATCCTAATTTGGCTTTGTTTGAACTTAGAATACCTTACAAGTCAGATATTTATTTTTTCAATTGTACAACAAGTGATTGTGCTATACAGTAGGAATCAAAGCCATTTTCTTAGGACATCCAAGTAATGAACACTTGACTTGACTTATCTTTATATATTATTTTAATATCGTTACACTAATTGTGCTATCAAAATCACACAATTCAATATCACTTTGGGAATATTTTAACTATAGATATTTTCATGATTTCTTTGTAACAAAATAAACACAATATTTTCTGTTATTCTATAAAAGCACATACACACTGTAAAAGTGCCAAATTGCACCCAAACAAGACATTACTCCCAGCCTCAATCCAACTTTCACTAGAGGATAAGAGTAGGAAATGAGAGCTATATACGGTATAAACTAACGAGTAAAATTGACCAACTATTTTTGTATCTTGTTTCAATCTGTAAGCTACCAGTGTCTGATTCTCTAGCCAAAAGGATATGAATAGCATTTCAAACATTTACATAGCCCTGAAGTTATATATATTTAATAATAAGTATACATCTATATATATTTAAAACAAGTAAAAATTAAATAGCATGATACGATTAGTGATATGGTTTGCCCCATAGTATAATACAACATCCATATTTTAATAAAAAAATATACATTCCTTCCATCAAGGTTATAATATAAAATTAATATAACATTATATTATTAAATGATTAATGTATTATATAACTAATATTAATATTTTAATTATATTTGTTTATAATTTTAATTGATTTTGGATAAATATTGGAAAATGTTTACAATTATTTCTTCAAATAAAAGGTATAACTTAGATCTATAAAATGGTATTTAAAAATATAATATGTATTTATTCAAACTAGTCCTATAGCCTATTTGTATTGCAATTATCATATTTAATGTTTTAAACATAAACATAGCAGCTTAATTTGTTAAATGTATTTTCTGTCACAATTTAATAAATTTTATTAATTATTTTCTTTCTGACATTAAATTGTGAATTATTTGTCTACATCAATTAATCATTCATTACCATCGTTGGTGAATATTTTGACATAGAAAACTTGTCCAGTCAGTTTTTGAGGTGATGGGTAGTTTGGGGTTAGAATCCTGGCCAAGAATAGGGGTAGCTATTGAAGTTTTTTTTCTAGATATTTCGTCAATTAACAATGTTAGAAAACATTGTAAATGTGTACGAGCTATAAATAATTTAAAGTGGTTGTTAATAATGATTTACTCTTCATTTCCCTGCATATTTCCTGTACTACTTATGTTACTATTCACGCATTATTTTCAATCCTAGTCTTTAGTATTGAATTTACGGCGTGGTTTATCAAACATGATGATCTCTTGACCAAAACTGCAATTGAAAATGTTCTCTCAAATGCCTGTTATGGTATACACAATGCTCGCTAGCTCACAGCAAACTTAATTCTAATAATGATAAGTTTATTACTACTCATGACGCGAAAAAAATGTTTCACAGCGTTTTATGGATTGGAGGATGTGTACATACATTCAAAAATATATCAATTATACCACGAGTTCATATCTCTCATGTTATTGTAATATTATTCGTATGTCCTGGTCTGCTAGACTCTAAGCTGACTCACCAGCCCAGTAGTTCTGAAAATATGATGATAGGAATTTACTAGTTCGTATAAAGTTGGCAGTGCCATTTCTTTTGAAGGATTAAAGCTCAAAATATGCCCAAAAGAGGTTGACACAGTCTTAAATCCTGGCTTGTGTTGGTGGTAGATAAAATAAATTCAGCTCAATTTCGGCAAATTCATCAGACTTTTAGATTAACATCTCAAGAGATTTTGAATTTTTTTTCTATTTTTGTTAAACACGAGATCTTTATAAAATGGAATATTACAACAACTAAACGTGTTTGAATTTTATGTTGTATGTTACACCTTAGTCAGTCCAGATAATATTTATTCAATTTTCTGGGAAACTGGAATATCTATATTTCTACATGTTATATGTATCGAATAGAAACTGAACAAATCTATTAATGTTCATAAAATAATATAGAATGCATGTTAAAATACTAACTTAATTGAATCCTGATATAAATGTTAAAAGCTAGCTCACCTATACATGAAGTAATAGCTTCAAAAACAAGGGTTTTTCAAATCTCTAACCATATAAACTTCCTACGAATATTGTTCGGGGTGTTTAGGAGGGAAAAGGGGGTGGATTGGGGGGGATGAAAACGAAAAGCTGTGAGAAAATAGCAAGGATAAAACAATACTGATTACTATATAAAACAAAAATTGTTTTAATAAACTCTCTGATGACTTCATTATTTGTACATTCCCTTGAAAATTAAGATCTGTGCTTATAATTATTATAATTGATTGAGAAGAAAGATAAACAAGGATAAGAAACAAAGCTACTAGAATTAATTATACAGTGTTTGCACCCGTCCATGTTTTCCACAATTATACATACAGCTTAAAAATAGGAGTGCAGAATTCATTGGAGGAATAGTGGGAAACTATCAAGGAAAAGTCACCATGCCAGGATTTGAACCATGACCTTCCCGTAACCAGAAGACAAGATAGGATGAGCTTTACGTCTAGTTCATGCGTCCACCAAAGCGAGTGTATTTCAGTTTACAATTTTTGTCGTACATTACCACAGTAAAATAAATATAATCTCGTTGTGTGTCACTCCACAATTCATGTGGTCGTGTGTGTGTGTGTTGGTACCTGAATAAGCCCCCACCATGTGTGAGAGCACACCATGCATGTGAAAGAGTGATTCACTCGTCCTGAAAGTGAAAGCATATGTGTATGACATAGTAGACGGCCATCCATGTGACGATGTTGGTTGCTAGACACATCAAAATAACCACCACTCCACTTCACTTCCATTACAGGGCCGGGATGGGGTCACCAAACTGGGATTATATTTCATCCCCCTCACGCTGTCCGGCCACACATTCATATTCATGAATCAAAGAATATACATCTCTTCAATGGGGGCTTCCAGAATGTTGTTTTGCGAGAAGAAGAGAAGAATGGAGGAGGGGTGGAATGGAAACTACTGGCTCATTGGAGATATAACAGTATTTATATAATCGTTTTAAAACAAACTTGCTCCTAATTGTTACTTTTATTGTGTGGAGGTTAACGGCGAAGACCCAGGAAGAACAACAACAATAATATGAAACATACCCTTTTCACATATCAATTCATGATCGATTGTACCATTCAGAAAAGATTTATCAGATAAATTAAATATACAAGAATTTATATGACAATTACTTTACGACAAATTTTGAGTAAATATTTGTTTTGAATGACTAACTCTACATTTGAGACAAAAAGACCAACAGGACTAAAGCTAGTCACAAAGTCCTAAATGATTATGGCTGGTTCACAGTGAGCGCTAAGCTAAGCTAAGCTACGCCTTGCTACGCACCGCTATGTTTTTCCCGATTGCTGGCCGGGCAATTTTCCCATCTCCCATCGACCCTTATTACGTTGCGCATGCGCATAACGCATCCTGGGCTACACGTTGACCAGACTCAGTGCTGGATTGTTGAAAGTAAACAAATAAGTGTTGACGTTTTGTTTTCAGTTTGTTTCACGTGTATTTAAGTAATATTCTATTTAGGTTTTATATTTAATAAATGTTTTTATATTACAATGGAACCGTTAAGTGAACAAGTCAAACCTCCACCTCCAATATTTTCTTCCTCTTCCAAAACAGCTGCTAATAGCAGCTGCTCCTATTCCTCAGTAATATCATCTGAACTCAAATAGGACATTTGGGAGAATGCCATAACTTAACTTTACTGGAACAGACCAGAAAGAAACCACAGTAAATTCAGGAGAGAATAGAAGAACTGTAGCTTAGATTGACCTAGCTCAGTGTTCTGTGTGATCTGACCTCTATTCAACAAAAGATAGAACTCTAACTTGACGTTCGGAACCAACTACTGTGGCTATACAATTTTTATCAAAGTTGAAACAAAAAATATTTTAAGCAGTTTAACTTTTACTGAAAATAAGTCAATTTAACTGTAATTCTTAAAATTGTAAAATGTAAAAATGGAAAATCGTTAAAATTAAACAGTCATATATTTCAATTAAGACTTAGGGCCAGTTTCATAGTCAGATTTAGTACGCCTAAAGTGCGAGTCGATACTAAATACAAGACGTCACCTACCTGAAATTGAACGGAATGGGCCAGTTTCATATGCGGAACTGGCCCATTCCATTTTGTTTTAGGTAGGTGTCGTCCTGTATTTAGTATCGACTCGCACTTTAGGCGTACTAAATCTGACTATGAAACTGGCCCTTAAATTTCGATTAAAAACTAGAAAACAAGAATTCTTCTATTTCCATTGCATTAATTTTGGTTTAAATACAATCGTTTTTTGTATTTTTCCACTGATAAATTGATGCTTCTATTAAATATTATTCAGGTAAATTGTATGCGTAGCTGATGTACTAAATAATTTAATTAATTTTTTGGCATAGTTGGTAATCCTAAAAGTGTAAAATAGATGTGTGCTAATTAGGCGGTAAACATCAACACATCTTATATTCAAAACAAATTGCTGAAATAAGAATTGAAAATGATAATTTGTTTGCTACTTATTAGTGTGACATTTATTTATCACTGTGTCTTATTACCCACACGGATTATGTACTAATTACTCTAATGGTTTTAGGGATTAGGTAGGCTATATTTATAGGAAGTGTACTGGCAATTGCGTGGAGGGAGAGTGGTAAACAGTTTGAAAAAATCAGCCTTAGTATACCTGACCGAGATTCAAACCTCGATCTCCCCGTCATTGGCAGTCTAGTCTATTGCGAGGGTAGCGCGTTAGACCACGTGGCCACTAGAGCAGGTTTGACTTTTGTTGATAGAAGGGTCTCATTCTTAAAAAAAACTAATTTTATAATTTTTCTTGTTTTATATTTGATTACACACACCGAATCATGAAAACTACTAATGTGGAAAGAGAGGAATTAAGCTGCGCTTCTGTTACAAGTAAGTGATTATTCATAATACCACGTGACTGGATTCTAAACAGAGCCCAACTAGATTATTCAGATGGCTCAGAGGGGAGCTGGGAGCCTAGTCAACATCAACCTGATCGATTATTATCATTATTATCACCGCGTCTTACTACCCATTTGGGTTATACGCACTTACGCTAATGTGCAATGGTAGGGTGATTGTGAGATGAAATGGAGGACCTATAGTTTAATTCGGTGTAGGCCAGGCATTCCAAATTGTGATTAATACACGTCTTGTTAGAGGTGAAGGAAGGGTTTGGCAATCAGATGAAAACAATATATCATGAAATAAAGTAAATTGTAATATTGTTATAAGCAGGGCCGGTCTAAGGCAAAATTTTTGTGTGTGCAAAACTCACATTTTGTACCCCCCATTTGAAAAAAACTGTGTAGAATACTATATATGGCCATTTTAAATCTAGACCCTAAGTATAAATATTTTTAGTGGCGTAATTTTTTTATTTAATAACTAAAAAAACTCTATATTTATAATAGTCAGACTATTATGTCATTGTGTTTTCATTCTCAACATGTTTTAGTTTTTCCTTTTTTTTTAATTGCAAAAGTTTTGTTGGCTCTTTTTATTTTCTTCTATAAAGTGAGATATAAATTATACTACACTTCCAAGAACTACACAAATCTGGATTTTCATAAAGATTATGTTTAGGGAATAAAAATACAAGATAAATGTAATATTTGGTTTCATTTCCTATTTAGTTTCTAAGTACATGAATCATGATAGAACTTTCTACTACTCAATGTAATTTATTTTACAAAACGTTATCAGGTATATTATAAATATTAACTTTCCTAGATTTTACAGAAGCAAAAGTGTTAATTAAATCGTTATAGTGCAATGAGGATGATATCTCATTTTCAATCAATAATATTGATAAATTGTTAAACCTTTCCTAAGAAGAAGTTGATCTCAGATATGTTTTTATTAACTTCAACTTGGAAAAACTTCTCTCCTCTGAAGCAACTGACTTAGGTATGGTGAGTATAATCCTTAAAGCCACCCACACGTTTATAAAGGTAACTTTTGAATTGGTACTTGACAAGAAACTTATTACATTCAATGGAGTTTTCTCCTCTAAAAAAACTAAACAATAGATGGTGTTACAAGTTTAAAAATAAAATTAATGTAATTTCATCATACCAATATAAACATGCATATTTTATTTGGCATTTATAAAATTTATTGATTTTTAAAATGTAAATACCCCACATTGATTTCATTAGGATAAGATAAAGTAAAATGAATGTATTTTAATTTAATATTTTTAAAAAAAGTTAAAATTACATTTTTACATTTTAAATTGTGATTTTCAAATTTATTTTCAATTTGAATTTAAAATAATATTTTTATGTAGATTTTATATTGCTAGAAATCTTTACTTATAATTGTTTGCAATATAGATAACTTGTATATCTCTTTAAAAATATTTTAGAAAAAGTCTAAATTTAAATTAATAACTTGATAAATTAAAAAAGTGTTTGAAAATATGTCAACTCATCACATAACTCCGCACCTCTCATGTCACTTTCCACTCCATCTGACAAAAATTTTTCTAGGGCTTTGCATTTTGAAAGAAGTTCTTCTCATTTTGGTAATCCATCTAGATTAAAAAGAAATTCAACTTTTCAAGTGTTTGTCTTCAGTTGCGAAAATCTTTCCTCTACAGCAGTTTGAGCAGTATCAACTAATGGCAGAAAAAACTTAATTCTTAGAAGATCTTGTGGATTAATTGGTGCTTCATCATCAGTCTAATAAACAAACTGCTTCTTTTTCCTTCTGATTATTGGAGTTTTAAATTTGCCTCCAACTTCCAACTCATCAACCAACTCTTTTGCTTTAACTAAGCTGGAAGCAAATCCATTCACTCTAAAATCTTTTAGAAACTCGCTGATAGATTACAGCATGGTCACAGCTTGTGGCAAGTTGATATGCTCGGACCGCAAGGCCTTACGTGAAATATTCACTTGAAAAAGAATGTCATACCATTCAATTAAATACAACAAAAAACCTAAATCTTCAAGGGCATCAGCCAAATGACCAGCCTCACATCTAACGTCATCTTTAAATGATGCGTCACCATGCAAATCCCAAAGGGCTTGTCGAACTTGCACTATTTGGTACCTCACTGCTTTAAGTGACTCATTCCGTGCTTCCCAACGTGTTACACAAAGTCCTTTCAAAGTTAGGAAAGGTCCAATCCCTGAAAACGCAGAAGAGTTTGATAAGCTTTCCAAGAAATTGCTCCAACGTTTTGTTGATGAACTAAACAGTACATAAATCCTTTGTATAGTTCCAAAAAGAATAACAGTAGGAACTGATGACTTGGCGGCGTCCCTTAGTACCAAATTCAAACTGTGGCAGCCGCAAGGAACAAATACGGCTTTGTTATTTTTATTTAAAATTTGTTTTTGTAGCCCACAGTGTTTTACCTTCATGTTAGCCCCATTTTCATAATCCTAACTCCTACAGTTCAGGATGTCAAAACCATATTCCTCTAGTTTTCCTAAAATAGTATCTGCCAAACTTTTGCTGGTACTTTCTGAAATCTCGATAAAAATCTAGAAAGCTCTCACTAATTTCCACTTTCCCCCATGATTTTTCGAGTATGTATCGTATTACAATATATAATTGTCCTTTCCTACTAAAATCAGGAGTACAGTCAAGAATCAATGTAAAATATTTAACCTCTTTGATTCTTTTTAAGATTTCCTCCCTTACTTTATTTCCCATTAGATTTAACAGCTCATTTTGAATGTGCTTTCCTAAATATGTTACACATCTGAGATTGTCTTTCCCCAGAATCCGGGAAATATGGTCCTTCAGAACAGGATTGAATTTTGCAATCAGCTCTATGAGCCTGAGAAAAATTACATTGTTTTTAATGTAGAGGGTTTCGTGAGTTCCTCGAAAAGCCATGTTGTGTTGGGCAAGGAATTGGATGTCTCGTGAGGACATTTTTCCGTAGCTCTTTTTGATTTTTGTCATCAATTGCCTTGCCAGTGTTAAACCTTCTTTCTGCTTCAACCCATTTTTCGTAGCACTTTAAGTGGTTGGAGGACGTCTCGTATCAAGAAAGAGTTTTTCCGATGTGTCTCAAATCACAGTTTCCATTTTCATCAGATAATACAGTGCTGGTATTTTCTGTGTTAAATACCTTGCAGCAAAAAACAGTATACACTTCCCTTAGACTGGGAATACCCATCATCTTATGATTGCCTTCATTAAATAATTACAAGTTAGTTTAGCGCTAAATTTAGTTTCTTGTAACGTTTTTGCTTTCCGTTTTCTATTTTCGGCTCCAGAAAGTTTGGAGAAACATTTTACTAACTCTTTAAAAAATAGATTTAATATAATTAAAAAACAGAAACCACAAAAGAAAAAAACGTAATAGTAACAGAAATACATAATACGATAATTCTCAGAGTATAGTATCTACTAAAAGGGTTTGCACAAAATTAATAAATGAAAACTTAAGCAAAATTTAAAATTTCACAGAACACCACATAAACTAAAAATAATAAGTAGTGAATTGCAACACGCCGGACTATAAATAAAGCTAGTAAGCGACTGTCAATAAATCACTCTCACGGAGGTCAGGTGACTGACTGAGAATAAAAACAAACATTGCACCTACCCCCGTCCCCCGCTGGCCAAGACAAGTTCGGCCTGGGCCTGACTCAGCGTAGATCGTACAGTCTCGACCCGGTAACAAGTATAGTCCCGTCACCAATGTAGTTGACAAGGTACGTCACACCGAACAACCTTCAAAATGTATTTACTTTGTTAATGTATTCTAATGCACTAATTTGAAATAAAAAAATACTCAGTTTGGCATGGATGTAAATATTAATTTAAGAAATAAGCAATCTTCTTACAAATTACTTTCTTTAATTACACTTATAATTTCCCAGATAAAAACAAGAAATATTTATTTTTAGTTCATTTTGGCGGCTCCCCCACCCCTGAATTGTTTGTGTGAGGATGCACACGTCACACACGCCTTGGACCGGCCCTGGCTATGAGGGTTTCAAAGACGTTATAAATAATATTTTCTGTCAATATGACCAAAACATTGTTTGGTCATCATTTTAATAGTAAGTGATATTATATGTAGAGTATTTAGCATGAGTTATAAAGAAATTGTTTTCATCTAGTTCTACACACAAACATCACTCAACATTTATATGAAGTAAAATACAAAGAAATTTTACCTCAAATAAAGGCCTAATATGGTGAGGTGTGTGAAGCTATAATATTGTAATTGAAACAATACTATATTGTGACATCTTCATTACAAAACTATTTACAACTATATATATATATATATATATATATATACATAATAGGATTTAAGTCACAACTTAAATATAATTTATTAAATAGATTTTATCAAAAAATTATTAATGTACAAGACAATTTAATAAGGTAAATCATAACACTAGTGCATGATGCAACTATTATGATCTATATTAATAAAATGAGAAGTTATTTAGTCTATTATGTACATTGCGCTGTAACGATGTCACAAACATGAACGAACACGAACAGTCCAACGCTGAGTTATATGGGCCTTACTCACCATCAGCTTGTTGAACGCGGCCCGCTAGACTGCTCTCATCACGACAACACTCTACCAAGAAAATCTCGCTACGGACTAAAG
>CABFWO010008728.1:0-15955 GCA_902155825.1 Timema genevievae | reverse complement strand
CACACTACCTTGAATGAATACCTGCTGACTTTGCATGGTTATAATCCGACTCACACTACCTTGAATGAATACCTGCTGACTTTGCATGGTTATAATCCGACTCACACTATCTTGAATGAAAACCTGCTGACTTTGCAAGGTTATAATCTTGCTCACACTACCTTGAATGAAAACTTGCTGATCATTCAAATGATTATCTGTCAACATTGCTTCAACCATAATCAAATTCACATTTTTTAACTTTTGAAGTATTTTGACTCTGACATTTAACTTGTTCCTGTTGTCTGAACACAATTTCTCAGGACTCTAAAATATATATGGACTTGGACATTTAACTTGTTCCTGTTGCCTGAACACAATTTCTCAGGACTCTAAAATATATATGGACTTGGACATTTAACTTGTTCCTGTTGCCTGAACACAATTTATCAGGACTCTAAAATATATATGGACTTGGACATTTAACTTGTTCCTGTTACCTGAACACAATTTCTCAGGACTCTAAAATATATATTGACTTGGACATTTAACTTGTTCCTGTTGCCTGAACACAATTTCTCAGGACTCTAAAATATATATGGACTTGGACATTTAACTTGTTCCTGTTACCTGAACACAATTTCTCAGGACTCTAAAATATATATGGACTTGGACATTTAACTTGTTCCTGTTACCTGAACACAATTTCTCAGAGACTCTAATATATATAAGGACTCGGACATTTTGTATTTACCACCTGAAGGGTCAATTGCTCCCTTAGTAGGCCTATTAATTAATATTATTCTTGTTCCCTTCTTCATCCTTTCCGTTTAAGGTGTACTTGTGTAAACTTAACTGAAGAGTTTGATTTGATATATATCAATAATTGCTGAGTTTGTTTGACAGGAAATTGAGCCCTAAAATACCATCATTTTTTGAGTTATTATTATAATTCAAAACTTGGAAAGTTACCGGTTAACTATTGCCTTCCACCCTTGATTAACTCGCCCCTTATTTCACCGAGATTGTTTAGCCTATGTCCACTTACACTTGAAATTCCAAATTTTGGTGGGGATGGTCCTACTATCCATCGGTTTTTTTGCCTCAAAATAAATATCTGAGCTCCACAGTCCATCAAAAACCGGCAATTCTTACCTTAATAGTTACACGTCAAAATAAATTCATGGAGACCAATGTTTCTGGCTTTACTATCCCTATCGGAGTTTGGGTAGCTTTTACTATTGTTTATTGTACACTGCCTTACAAAATGGCTTATTTTACCAAAGCTAAAGCATGGCTGCTCGGCATGTATGCTTGACTCGTCTTCTGCAGATGCTGGTGCTCTTTGTGTTTTACAGGCCTGGCTGGTATTATTTCATGGTCGCTAGATGGTCTTAATCATGAGTCAAATATCCTTGGAATGAAATGTCACCTAAAGTCTATTCAGTCCTGTTGAAAATAGTTAACCTGGAGTTTTGCTTAGTTTTATTTTAAACTATAGTACAAAATGTCTAAAAGTCTAAAAGAATCACTGGCCCGGGTCAGTCACTTGCCCAACAGTCCTTTTTTATGCTTGATATGCTTTTTATGCTTTATCTTGTTGTTGGAAAGTGTGTCCCTATTCCAATTGTGTGTGCCTGTTTACACAACATTGATGTGTAACTATATGCAAATTGAGCTGGTAGCAATAACATCTTTGTTATATCATTACAAAGTACAAACTGTTTGTGTTTGAATGGCTGACTCAGGATTACAACACAAAGAAGAAGCACCTTTATGTTGTGTAACATTAATATTGATGTTACTAAATGTTACTGGACACTGACAAAGAGTTCATGTAGAGCATACCATGTTGGAACATTAATTCACTAACATTTAATTTTATTTCATATTTATAAAACATTATCAAACTTTAGGGTGGGAATGTATAGCATTTCTACAACTGGCTGGTTTGCTAGTGATTTGAGACCAACCTATGCTGTATAATCCTATTTTATAAAATTCAGGTTCATTTTTTTAACCCTAAATAGATATTCAAACGAGGTTTTTTTGGGCTCATACAACCTGTTCAGATTATACGTGGCACTCAAAGTTGTTAAATTCTTCTCCAACCATAAATAAATCACTTCCATCCCATCCAAACTAATGTTTTAATTTTTACTCAAAGAAAATTCACTAGTAGCAACATTTGTCATTCAAATATAATCTGGTCTTCTTAATTATTTCGGCATCCACTTTTTGGTATATGCTTCTAATCATTTACTACACACTGATCGCCTGACTTACTTAAGGGCTATATTTTTGGGTCTGTTATTTAACTCACATTTTGCTTAAGTCGAATTTGTAGATTTGTAATTTGTAGTACTGTAGTGTACCTTAATTGTAACTTTATAAAAAAAAAACTGCCATATTTTGATGTAGACCGTTTATAAACAAAGTATGTATTTGTAAAACATAAACATTCAAGAAGGACTAAAACGTTATCAATATCCATTACGCATGTATGTAAATAATGTGTTACAGTGGCACCAACCTACAATCAGAAAACCCCCGCAAGTACAGTAGTTACTAGAATTTTCATTAATTTTCAGCACTTACGGTATACATTTATGCAACACGAATTTACATAAGTCACAGGTTACATGACTCGGGGACTACTCTATGTTTAGATACTAACACAAAAAAAAACTTATTGTAAAGGTTAAATAACATCCCATAAAACATAAACTGAAAGGCAGAACTCAACATATGATCTATATATGTGTGGGTTTTTGTGTATGCTTTTTTTGTTTTTAGAAAAAAACACAAGCCATAATAATAATAATTCATATCATTTATTAACAATGGACTCTGATTAAATTTTATGACAAAATAGTTTTTAAACAAAAAATAATAACTTCTTTGTAAATTTGTGTTGAAAATGGACTAAATCAGAGTTTCCTAAATGTGCATCACTTGTAAATCAGAGTTTCCTAAATGTGCATCACTTGTAAATCAGAGTTTCCTAAATGTGCATCACTTGTAAATAAGAGTTTCCTAAATGTGCATCACTTGTAAATAAGAGTTTCCTAACTGTGCATCACTTGTAAATCAGAGTTTCCTAAATGTGCATCACTTGTAAATCAGAGTTTCCTAACTGTGCATCACTTGTAAATCAGAGTTTCCTAAATGTGCATCACTTGTAGACTGGTTACCATGTTGTATGTCACTGTGGAAATGAGATCATGCCTATACCAAATGTATAATTTTTGATCACATTGCACTTCACAAGCACTTTCATCAATTAAATTTTACTTATGTTCTGGTATGTTTACCTCTAAAATGCACAGGCCATTTAATGGCTAGTAACACATTATAGTAAATCACGTCTGTTTGAAACCACATGACAGGTTTTGAAAATGAAAACAACTAACTTTACTATTTACTTAGTGGTGCACTAACAGTGTGACGTGCTGCAAATAGGAATGATGTGACTGCACGCATTTTTGAACGATTTTAAGATGTGTATTTTGTTACAGGGGAATGACGGTAACATCAGGAAGTGTAACACTTATCAAGGACAGTTCAAACCTGATTGGTATCAGCATAGGTGGTGGAGCATCATTGTGTCCATGTCTATACATTGTACAGGTATATACTTATTTTCACAATAGCATTGTTCTTCTTTGGTCCTCATTTCTTATGTTGGTTGGCAGCTGCTTTTTCTTTAATTTCTTGATAGTATTTACCACTAGCCTCTTGCATCACTTGTTTTATGGTCGACCCCTAGCATTCTTTCCTCCGATATTCTCTTTTTTGATGGAATAAAGGAAACCTCGATGTGCCCAATAAATGTGTCCCTTCATTTACACAGTTTCTCTGCCAGAGTTGCCTTTCTTCTTCTGCTCTTGTTACAAGTCTTAGTTTGTAATACGCTCTGCCCAGCTTTTCTTCATGATTTGTTTATAATACACCATTTCAAGTGCTTCTATCCTACTTTTCCTGACGGTCACTTTCAATCACGTTTCACCTCCATGTAGTGCAATGCTCCATCCATCTCATCCTTGTCTCCACATTAATACTCTTGTTTATCAACAGTCTTTTTTTACTAAGAAATGCCTTATTGTCTTATATCATTGTGCATTTGATATACTTTATACATCATCCATCTCTTATAATTATGCTTAATAAATATACAAATATACATTTTGTAAAGTATTTGCCTTTAATTTAATTTTGGCTTATGTGCTTCCACTTTAACTGCAACCCATTACTTTTATCTTTTGAATATTGAGACTCATTCTATTTGATGCAAACACTCGTTTCATTTCTTCTAGGATCATTTGAAGTTTTTGCTTCTGATTCTCCGACAACAGGTATGTCATCAGCAAATCTAAACATGTCTTATTTTTCTCCATTTATCTTTATACTACTCTTTGTTCTTTCACAAACTTCATCTACTGCAGATTAGATGTATGTGGTGTCAATACACATCCTTTCCATACACCTTTTTTTTATTTGAGCTTCCCTCTATGTTCCCTCTCAGTTCTTCATATAGTTCCTTGATTAATGTTCTCTCCTTGTAGTGAGCACATACTCTTGTCAGCGTATCTTGGAGGCATGTGAAGTTAAACTTATTGTTCTGCTCTCTTTAACACCAGGCTTCTTTGGTATCATAACCATAATATTTTTCTTAAAATCCTCGGGTTTATCATACAATATATCCTTTAGAAGAGGGTAAGGTGTTTCTTTGGCATTTTGTCAAAGTTCTGAACTTATTTGGTCTTCTTAGTCGGTTCTTTTAATGCATTCTCAAACTCATATTTCAGAATACTTTATCATATTTCTCCTTCCACTTCCTCCTTTTCTATTGCATCTTCTTGTATATACCTATATCTTTATAAAGCATTTCTAAATAATGTTTCCAACTAATAACCACAGTTGCTTCTGTATCTATCAATAGTATCCCATTCACATGTTTAAAACCCCCAGCTCTTGGTTTTACCTTGATCCATAAGCTCCTTAGCTTGCTATAACCAATGTGTACTTTCTCCCTTGGGAAATCTTTCTCTATTTCCCAAGACAGTACATTTATAGAACTGCTTTCTTTCCTATGCAGAGTTTGTTTAGTTCGTTCCTGAGGGCTTTGTATCTTCTTTAATCATCTAGACTCAGGGCATGTTTAAACTTTCTTTTTACGTTTCTTTCTGGACAGCCCATAAGTGTATGGACTGGTTCTAAAACTTCTTCTTTAGTTTTTAATATTCCTCTGTTTAACTTTTAGTCCTTTATATTCTATTATAAAGCTTCCTTTTTGTTTAAATTAATCTTTGTGAATATCTGTTTACTACTGATATTTTCTCCTAACACTGCTCTCTTCGGATAACTTATCAATTTGGATAGTATTACTTATACAATTGAATTAACGTTGTTTAAACAAATATTTCATTAGTTAACTATTTTTATGCATATATTCTGAGAAAGAAGTAATTCATTGATTAAAAAAAATTACAATCAGTTTTAAGATATAAGGATATCCTCAATTTGTTGGATACCAGCATTCAAATTCACATTTCTTACTACAATTAATAGAACTTTACAAAAAATGTTTACCGCTTGACTTATAAGTCTGGTTCTTACTTGGTTTCTCAACCAATATAATCATTCACTAGCTTTGTGGCATTCACTGTCATCTCATTATAACACTTCAATAGCTTTGTGGCATTCACTGTCATCTCATTATAACACTTCAATAGCTCTGTGGCATTCACTGTCATCTCATTATAACACTTCAATAGCTCTGTGGCATTCACTGTTGTCTTAATATAACACTTCACTAGCTCTGTGGCATTCACTGTCATCTCATTATAACACTTCACTAGCTCATTGGCATTCACTGTTGTCTTAATATAACACTTCACTAGCTTCTGTGGCATTCGCTGTTGTCTCAATATAACACTTCACTAGCTCTGTGGCACTCACTGTTGTCTTAATATATCACTTCACTAGCTCATTGGCATTCACTGTTCTCTTAATATATCACTTCACTAGCTCTGTGGCATTCACTGTTGTCTTAATATATCACTTCACTAGCTCTGTGGCATTCAAGGTTATATTTTTATAATCCTCTACTAGCTCTTTGACATTCAATATAGTGGAAATTACTTGTAATAATCAGCTTATTTTTGTATTCTCAGCTATTTGACAACACACCTGCATCCAAAGAGGGCACCTTGCAATGCGGAGATGAATTGATTGGAGTAAATGGATCCACTGTAAAGGGAAAGACGAAAGTAGAGGTGGCCAAAATGATTCAGTCGAGCAATGTGAGTCAGTGAACTTGCCTGGGGAGAACTTTGATTCTGGATTGATAGAAAGAGTCCATCCTCTGATATTTATAAATTAATGTTACTTTAGTATATTCATGTGATCTGTAGCTTACATTCTTTGTATACATATATCTATAAAATAATACTAATAATTAAGTTAAATGATATCATTGCAGAACACCTCAAAGTTTGTATTTTTAAAACTATAATTTCTTATTCATTTTTACTGTTTTGGTTGTATGATTTGTGTGTATTCAGGGACAAGTGATCATCAACTACAATAAACTGCATGCAGATCCCCAACAGGGCAAGACGCTGGATATAGTTCTGAAGAAAGTGAAACACCGCCTGGTGGAGAACATGAGTACTGCTACTGCCGACGCTCTGGGTCTGTCCAGGGCAATCTTGTGTAATGACACCCTTGTCAAGAAGCTAGAGGAACTTGAACAGACAGAATCCATGTATAGAGGACTCGTGGAACATGCTAAGAGAGTGCTCAAGGCTTTCTTTGATATATTGCAGGTTTATAAGGGTAAGTCTTCAACCTGTCTTTACCAAGTCCACCTGTGGTTTGTTCTTTGTACTTTACCCAGAGATGGTGCTTGCGTCTCCTTTTTCAGATATTAATAATTTTCAAAAAAGATAGATTTTGAGTTACGTGGCAGTAGGCATAAAGAGATTTGTCCTAAAAATTGAAACCAAAAGTAATTTGGCCCGAAAATGGAGTTTACCAAAAGTCATTCGTCCTAAAAATCAATTTCACCAATAGTCAGCCTAAAGCATTTTAGTCTAAAATATAAAGTAAAAACTTATAGCATCTTTGAAAAGTACATACTCAAATTTGCCACAAACTGTAAAAACACAAGGAATTATTTGTGTTTGGAAAAAATGGGGAAACACAGATATATTAAAAATACTGTAATATGAATTATTTAACTGAAATATTATAATAGTCGGTCTTTGGATGGAAGTAAAAGATAACTGAAGCATCAAGCATGCTGATTCAAACATGTCTTATTACCTCTTAAACAAATTTAGTTTTGTGATGAGACAGAAGTAGTATTTGCCCATAAATATAAAATCATCTTGATTTAATCATCCTGATTTAATCATAAGTTACATGACTTCACTAGTCAGTTTGATACAAAATTAAATTTTAATCTTATTTCCAAATTAATCTGCCTGGAAAAATGTAGCACAAGCCTGAGCCTGAGAGTTTTTTGATATTTCTAATAAACTGACATTGACCTTCCTGATCATTAAAATTGAATAGTAAATTAGGCCTGAATATAACTTTACCATAAATTACTTCTTTCATACTAATCCTAGAAGCAAAAAATCAATAAAGCATTGCTAGCTAAATGTATGAATCTTTTTGAAGCCATTCTTAAATTTAATTAACGACATCTTGACAAAAGTTTTTCATATGGACACAAGTATCAGAATGCCCGTGGATATAAACTTAAATGTTGGTTTTAACTTTATAGTTATGTTCACACTATTGCACTATCTTTTAAAAACAGTAAAACTAACAGCCACCTCTTGGTCTAGTGTCCTGCATTCCTGGTTAATAATCTAGAGGTCAAGGGTTCTATTCTTAGTGGTAACAATAGCTAATTTGGGAATTGTTCCTATGGTTACCAGAGTTTAGTTAATAAGTTAAGGTGAAGATTTCTCCTTCATCATTATATCACCTCATACATTGCGCCCAAAGCTCAGGAGACCATAGCATATCCGCCAATTTCAGTAGAAGACCAGGAATGTCTGACTGAAAACTACAATAAAACTATTTATATGAGAAGGAAAGGCGAGAGAAGGGAGAACTACGTTTATACAATAGAATAATTATTATTGAATAAAGGTTGACATTTTACTTTATCAAACCCTTTGGGTATAGAAGGGATGTTATTCATTAGAAAAAAAATAGTCATTTACTGTCAAAATGTACTGGTAAGGGGTTTGTATAGGTTCTAGTCTTGTCGAGATGTAATAGAGAGTAATTTGTCTAGGTTCTACTCTTGTCCAGATGTAATAGATTCATTTGTCTAGGTTCTATCTTGTACAGATGTAATAGAGAATCATTTGTCTGGGTTCTACTCTTGTCCAGATGTAATAGAGAATCATTTGTCTAGGTTCTACTCTTGTCCAGATGTAATAGAGAGTAATTTGTCTAGGTTCTACTCTTGTCCAGATGTAATAGATTCATTTGTCTAGGTTCTATCTTGTTCAGATGTAATAGAGAATCATTTGTCTGGGTTCTACTCTTGTACAGATGTAATAGAGAATCATTTTTCTAGGTTCTATCTTGTCCAGATGTAATAGAGAGTGGTTTGTCTAGGTTCTAGTCTTGTCGAGATCTAATTAAGAGTGGTTTGTCTAGGTTCTAGTCTTGTCGAGATCTAATTGAGAGTGGTTTGTCTAGGTTCTAGTCTTGTCGAGATCTAATTGAGAGTGGTTTGTCTAGGTTCTACTCTTGTCCAGATGTACTAGAGAGTGGTTTGTCCAGGTTCTAGTCTTGTCGAGACCTAATTGAGAGTGGTTTGTCTAGGTTCTAGTCTTGTCGAGATCTAATTGAGATTAGTTTGTCTAGGTTCTACTCTTGTCATGATGTACTAGAGTCATTTGTGAAGGTTCTACTCTTGTCCAGATGTAATAGAGAGTCATTTGTCTAGGTTCTACTCTTGTCCAGATGTAATAGAGAGTCATTTGTCTAGGTTCTACTCTTGTCCAGATGTAATAGTCATTTTCTAGGTTCTACTCTTATCCAGATGTAATAGAGAGTCATTTGTCTAGGTTCTATCTTGACCAGATGTAATAGAGATGGGTTTTTATAGGTTCTATCTTGTCCAGATGTAATAGAGAGTCATTTGTCTAGGTTCTACTCTTGTCCAGATTTAATAGAGAATCATTTGTCTAGGTTCTATCTTGTCCAGATGTAATAGAGAGTCATTTGTTTAGGATCTACTCTTGTCCAGATGTAATAGAGAGTCATTTGTCTACTCTTGTCCAGATGTAATAGAGAATCATTTGTCTAGGTTCTACTCTTGTTCAGATGTAATAGAGAGTCATTTGTCTAGGTTCTACTCTTGTTCAGATGTAATAGAGAGTCATTTGTCTAGGATCTACTCTTGTCCAGATGTAATAGAGAGTCATTCGTCTAGGTTCTACTCTTTGTCCAGATGTAATAGAGAGTCATTTGTTTAGGATCTACTCTTGTCCAGATGTAATAGAGAGTGGTTTGTCTAGGTTCTACTCTTGTCCAGATGTAATAGAGAATGGTTTGTCTAGGTTCTACTCTTGTCCAGATGTAATAGAGAGTGGTTTGTCTAGGTTCTAGTCTTGTCAAGATCTAATTGAGAGTAGTTTGTCTAGGTTCTACTCTTGTCCACATGTACTAGAGTGATTTGTCTAGGTTCTACTCTTGTCCAGATGTAATAGAGAGTCATTTGTTTAGGATCTACTCTTGTCCAGATGTAATAGAGAGTCATTTGTCTAGGTTCTACTCTTGTCCAGATGTAATAGAGAGTCATTTGTTTAGGATCTACTCTTGTCCAGATGTAATAGAGAGTGGTTTGTCTAGGTTCTACTCTTGTTCAGATGTAATAGAGAGTAATTTGTCTAGGTTCTACTCTTGTCCAGATGTAATAGAGAGTCATTTGTCTAGGATCTACTCTTGTCCAGATGTAATAGAGAATGGTTTGTCTAGGTTCTACTCTTGTCCAGATGTAATAGAGAATGGTTTGTCTAGGTTCTATTCTTGTCTAGATCTAATTGAGAGTAGTTTGTCTAGGTTCTACTCTTGTCCACATGTACTAGAGTGATTTGTCTAGGTTCTACTCTAGTCCACATATACTAGAGACATTTGTGTGGGTTCTACTCTTGGTCAGCTCTACTTGGAAATAGTTTGTCTAGGTTCTACTTTTGGTCAGCTCTACTTGGAAATAGTTTGTCTAAGTTCTACTTTTGGTCAGCTCTACTTGGAAATAGTTTGTCTAGGTTCTACTCTTGGTCAGCTCTACTGGGCAATGGTTTGTCTATTTATTATTACTTATTTGAATAAAATTAATCAAATAATTACTAATACTCTTTATATATCATTACTGTTATATTTAATTCATATTTTTTTACAATATAGGTTTTGAAATAACTAATTACTGTTATCTTTGAAAATTAATCAGATGACATATTTCTTTCATTTTAAGTTCTTTATGTTATCCTTGAATTAAAATGTTTTGTAGGCCTGATTTAGAAAAAGACTTGTAAAAATATTAATTCACTTAAATTAAATTACTATCATTGTATTAACAAGACCTAATTTGATTGATTTCAGACAATTTTAGTCATTATAGTATTTTTTAGAACTGCATCTTACTACCCTTTCTGGATATACACTTATGTACTAATCACATTTATAGTTTTAAGGATTATTAAGACTTTTTATGGGAGGTGCACCCACATTTGCATGAAGGAAGTGTAGAAAAACAGTCCTGAAAAATCACCCTCAGTTCACTCGACTAAGATTCAAACCTCGATCTCCCTGTCATCGGTCCATTATAGTCTTTTCTTCTGTGAGAGTAGCACTTTAGACCATGCAGCCACTGAAGTGGGTTATTGCTGTGTATATCATGGAAAGCAGGGACATCTTAGGTAATTTATTCAAAAATAAGTAAAAGTTAGGGAATTTAGTATTTGAATAATTTTGCACTTAAATATTTCAACAAAAGTAAGAGATTTTATTTATCGATGTTAACAAAATGTATTGCTTAAATATAGTATAGTGCATTTAGGTTTTAACCTGGACAAAATTATTAACAAAATTAAACCTTTGGGAAGGGGTCCAACACTGTACCGTCATTTTTTGAAAATTCCCAAATTTTCTCACTTTAGCAAAATCCACCTGCTTGAAAAAAAACCTCGCCAAAGCAGGCTTCTACTCAAAATTTTATGTCTCAAGAACAGAAACTCTTAGAAAGGCTTAACTTGTCATTCTCTTCGTTTTTAACTGTTCTTTGGTTAGAAATATATTTTATAACTCTCAAATAGATTAACACATAAAAAACTCGTTTATTTGGTAAAAAGTTTTTTTTAAAGCCAAAAATGTTTAACTTTAGTATTTTACAGTTTTGTTAGTAGTTTTACAAGATTTTTCTTCAAACAAATGTTTTAGAGCTTTTAATAGCAGATAAGATTCCTGTTTTACATTTGTACATATGTAAACAACAATGGCCAAAAACAGTCTTAAAACTGCACTGTTCCAGCATCGGCCGCGCCGCAGCCCCAACAGCCGGCCGACTATTTGCTTTATTTCAGTATTAAACTTTAAAAGACATAATAATGACGAATATTCTTCATGAAATTTTACAGTGACTTACAACAAAATATAAACAAAAAGAAAACTGAACCTTTATCATGGGCTATGTGCAGGAGCAGTACTCGAATTCTGTGGATCCTGGATACACTCATCTTCTTCCATCGGTGGCAAGCGATTTAAACATCCAAAGCCAGTACAGGAGCCACTCATATAAGTACTTTTCAAACTGTTTCTTAGAAATTCACAACCTTGACGATCTCAAACAGTTTTACAGTTACATGATACCAAGCATAACAGCTTTTGTGGTGCCGGTTCTAATAAAGTTGGTATCAGGGAGTATCAGCCATTTTCAAACTTCCAACCCCAACGAGTAGGCTCCATCCCACAGTTTTCCAATTTTGTTTCTGATAGAAAACTCATAATGAGTGCTATTTATTAGCTTCAGAGGTTGGTGGTAGAACTGACATTTTAAAGGTGCCATCAATTTTTTTGGTTTTGTTACAGTTTTAAGGTGCAACTGGTAGCACAGCTTATTTAGTTTTTCATTTAGTTCCCCACCATAAATAGCGCACATAAATGCTTCTTCAGCATCAGTGACCTCTTTTGGGGATAGAGACTTGTCATTAAAAACAGCCACCTTTTTCCGCAATGATTTGTCTCGTTTCAGTTTTTCAAACGGTAATTATTTACCTTTACTATGCACGGACGAAGTGGTATCGCACCCAGTAAAAGGGTGTATGAACAACATGTACGCCTTTATTGAACCCAACGCCTCTTGAAGTAGTGTTGTGTTGAACACCTTCCTCTTTCTTTCTCCTTCAGAATGCACCACAAGGAGTACAAGTAAAACAGTGTCTTCTCATACCAATATTGATGTTATTCCAAGATTACCTCTATACACTGTATTTGAAACAAGCAAGGTATCAGCATCTGCCTCAGCTTGCACAGTATGTACTCCTGGTTTCTGTAGATCTGTTGAAAGTAATGATATGAGTTGTGTTTTGTTGTTTGCATTAGATAAAAACATATCTGGAGGCAGCACCGCGAAAGAGTTTTCCTCAACAAGAACTTGAGGAGAGCACCCACATCATAAATGATTTTAATATTTTGTGGAAGGTTTTTCATAACCATCGAATACAAGTCACATCAGATGAAAAACATATTTACTCACTATTTCTCCATATGTTTCATGACGCTGCCAAGAACATACATACAACAAATATCCACCATCTATAACATATATATGCAGTGTTCACAGATTCATCAGGCAAATCACGACTTGGTTTGAGGTGGTTTTCAAGAACAGGCAATAATACAGCTTTACCAGAGATTTTCCTCGAACTGCAGCTCTCAAACAGGGCTGGTGGCTAAGCTGAGATTTGCCGAGAACTCTTCATCTGACCTTACCAAGCACATATGGTAAAAAAGCTGAGTTGAATTAACTTCAACTAAGTGTTCTCTGACCTGGATACCTTGGTTGGCTTTTGGAAGTGTTGAACTTAACTAAACAAAAAAGTGACAACCTACTACAATAAAACAATCATGCCACAAGTTAATGAGTCACACTTTATCCCAGTTGTTCCCAACCAGTGTGCTGCCAAAATAATTTCCTAAGATTTAATATAACTAAACATCTCGTAATAAAGCTACTGCTAGTTCCAGTTTTTAGCCTCCCAAAGTGCTATAGCGATAGATAATTTTAGGTTTCACTTGAAAAGAAGATTGTGACCAACCAGTTTCTATGTGTATCTTTTGTAGAGAACGCCTAAGCAATGAAACAATAATTCTGAGCCAAATGAAGCCGCATCCGACCACCAAACATCCCAATGAGTCCCAAAAAATCATCCCAACACAAGGCACAAAAAAAAAATTGTTTGGATTTCAGATAGTGCACTTGAGGTATGATTCAAAGTTGCTGAATTTATCGCAAAAAAATACGAAACCACATGTTATTGGCGAAAATGTGATTGGGCCAGTATGTCGGGTCATTATTGAAATCATGCTTATAAAATAATCTAAAGAGCAAATTTCAAAAGTGTATTTATTGAATAATAAGATAGGCCGATGTATTTCTGAAATATCTGAGCATGATAGTCAAAATGTTGTTGGAAAAGTTAAAGTAAACAGGCCATTTACTCTGCAAATAAATGAGGGCACCAATAGAAGAATACACTTATTGTAAACTGCACCTCGATACTCATAATTTTTATTTTTATCTAAATATAATAAATATAAAAGTGTATTACATAAGTGTGCGATGAAAATATTGTCTTGGACTAAGTGTGCCCTGGTATGAAAAAGGTTGGGAATCCAGGCCTTAACCCCTCCCTCCCCCTACCTTCCATGATCAAACATTCCATTTTACCCACTTCCCAAACTCCCCCTACCTTCCATGATCAAACATTCCATTTTACCCACTTCCCAAACTCCCCCTACCTTCCATGATCAAACATTCCATTTTACCCACTTCCCAAACTCCCCCTACCTTCCATGATCAAACATTCCATTTTACCCACTTCCCAATACAGTTTCACACTTCACGTAAAATATCACAAACGCTGTATTATTATTATTATTATCATCATCATCATCATCATCATCATCAGCAAGGCATGTAATTGTGTTCTTGTCATTACAATATCTTTTATTTTAAACACTATTCTTTGTGATTTTTTATTATTTGAATTATTATTACGCCTCATAATTCATATCAAAATAAACTAACTTTTATTTGTTAAAAATAGTGCACTACAATTTATTTCATGCATCATCTATAAAACACATCATAATAGTTAATAAGTACAAATATATAACTTCCACATGTGTGAATGAGTCGTGTTTTAACTAATTCTATATCTTCATATGATAAATTGATGAATAAAAAAGTACTTACTGAGTATACATTGTTTACTATTGTTATTTTTTAATTTGATAAAAAGTGGATTGCTATTAGGAAAGGCAGAGTGAAGTTTAATTATATTTTTGAAACTGTAAAGGTCTTTGGTGAGACATATTTTAACTTGAATTAAAGTCAGATTGGCTGCGGCACTGCCTTCGAGAGAGCTGCAGTTTTAAGACTGTTTTTGGCCGTTGTAGTTCACGTATGTACAAATGTAAAACATGAATTTTATATGACTAAAACGCCAGATTTAGTTCTGTGATTTGAAGAAAAATCTTGTAAAACAACTAACAAAACTGTAAAATACTAAAGTTTAACATTTTTTGTTTAAAAAAAAACAAACTTATCACCAAATAAACGAGTTTTTTTATGTGTTAATCTATTTGAGAGTTGTAAAATATATTTCTAACCATAGAACAGTTAAAATAGAAAAGAATGACACAAGTTAAGCCTTTCTAAGAGTTTCTGTTCTTGAGAGATACATTTTTGAGTAAAAGCCTCCTTTTGGGGGGGGGGGGAGGGTTTCAAGATGGCGAATTTTTGCTGAAGTGAAAACATTGGGCATNGGGGGGGGGGGGAGGGTTTCAAGATGGCGAATTTTTGCTGAAGTGAAAACATTGGGCATTTTCAAAAAATGACGGGACAGTACCGAACATATCCCAAAAGGTTTCATTTTGTTAATATTTTTTTCTGGGTTAGGTTTATTTTTACTTTCTCACTATCTTACAGGTAGAGAAAGTATTGTGATCTTCAAAAAAAATTGAACTCGAGATTTTGATGAATCCCGACGTCTCATGACCCGCCGAATCCGAAAAAGTGGTTTTTTAATTTCTGTCTGTCTGTACCTCAATTTAGAGCCTAAACTAATTTACTGATCGGGCTGAACCTTGGTATCTAGGGTTTTCATAGGGTAGCACTGAGGGGTTTTTGGAATTGGATATCTAACCCTAAAATTAAGGTTAGTTTACTGAAGGGCATAAGGAGAGAAAGTCAATTTTCTCATCATCTGCTCTAACGGATTTGATTAAATTTCATTTTAAAACATTCATAAATATTCCAAACAAATTTGCTACTCTTAATATTTCGGCAAAATGACTTTAAGGGCTCTGGTCTGATGCGTAAATTCTCATTTTTTATCATATTGTAACGTAATTGATTTGGACCGCTCTCATATATTTGAAAAGTCATGGATGAAGGTATTTTTCTTTAAAGTATCGTATGTATATTATCCTTTTAACATTTCATCCATGGAGAATCACACGTTTTCGCAGAATAGTCTAAAGGGATTGCACCATTATTATTGTCAAAATTAAACCCCGCAGTATTTAACAAACAAGCAAGAGAAACCAGCTCTCTATATCCACAAGGAAGGTAGCCTTCAATGCACCTGTCGCAGAGACGTACCTGATTGGTTAGTCTTGACACTGCCACGAGAGGTCCAAGGGGCAAGGGGCACGT
>CABFWO010008727.1:0-15961 GCA_902155825.1 Timema genevievae | reverse complement strand
TGTGTGTATGTATGTATGTATGTATGTATGTATGTATGTATGTATGTATGTATGTATGTATGTATGTATGTTTGTATGTATGTATGACCAAATGATCATTTCCATCATGACTCATGTGCATATTTTTTCATCATTGTGGCTTAGTAACTTTTCAGGCTATACGCTTATGTAATAATAATACTGGGGTGTTATGGATTAGAAGAGTTTAATTTTGAAGCAGTGAATCCGTATCTGTGTGGAAGAAGATTGTAAAACCATTTAGGGAAAAAATATTCTCAATACACTCGACCAGGATTTGAACCCCAAAATACCTCTCATTGTCAGTAAAGTTTAATGCACGAGTGACGCCTTAGACCTTGTGGCCACTGAAGCAGGTTACAGTAAGTTCTTCGAGCGTTTAGTTTGTTTACCTCTATATTTGTATTTTCTAAAAGCTTATTTCCATCAAAATTCTACGATAGTAAATTTTTCTTTGTTTTTTAAAAAATATACTAATTATTTCAGAAACATCATGCTGGCTCTTGAATGTGTTACAAATATGCCAATATATATATATTTTTTTCCTTTTTCCTTACCGTGAGTGTATTTAACTTACATTTCAGCTTTATTCGTAACTTCTCAGTGCAGTGACATTCAATGCTCTCGAGAACATGCTACAGGCCAGCTATTACTCTCCCCCCGCCCTCTGTAGTTTGCTGTTCCAAACTGCCATTCAGTGTTCAAGACACATTCTCTAGTCTCATTTCGGTACCCAGAAGTGGTGACCAGTCATGAGAGATTACAGAAGGCACTGAGTCAGAGCCTAGAGAGGAACAATCGGGCCATGGCGTGTTCTAACTACTACTATGTCAACAGGGATATTAGATTCTTTTTGAGGGCGCTCTGTCCACATGCAAGTGATATGACTGATTGGGTTGTACATGACCTGTTCTAACTACCACTATGTCAACAGGGCTATTAGATTCTTTTTGAGGGCGCTCTGTCCACATGCAAGTGATTTGACTGATTGGGTTGTCCAGTTATTTAGGTACGTATCTTCCATCTCCACAGAAATTATACATCGCAGTTTTAATGCTCCCAAAACAGCTGATTCTTATAGTTAAAAGCCTGCTTCAGTGGCCACATGGTCTAAGGAAGGGGTCGGCAACCTTTTTGATATCGTGGGCCGTATGGGGCTACAAACTAAATAAATTGCCTGGCCAGTTTGAATAATAAATTCAACTTTCTATTTCACAGATAAACTTCATAATTAGTTATTAATCTATTTTTGTGAACATAATTGTTTTCTAAATATTCTGGGGCCCCAGGGCCATTGGTTATAAATATATCTGTTTTAAGGCGTCACTCTCACAGAAGAGTGAGCCTCTTATGATGGGGAGATAATGTTTCAAATCCTGGTCGAATGTCCTGAGGGTGTTTGTTACTAAACTGTGTTCCAACCTCCCTCCACGTTCAGGTTGGTACACTTCCTCTAAATTCAACCCTACTCACCTCTTAAAACATCATTGTAATAATCATTATACATGCATATAGCCCAAACAGTTTGTAAGATCCAATGCTAAAATAAATATTTAGTGGATTTATCACTTGACGTTTAACATGTTTATTTTTCACCGCGTCTTACTACATGTCTGGGCTGGATAAATTGTTTTCAATAAGCTAATGCAATTGGAATTAGTAAGATATAGCTTAGTGAAAGTGTATAAACATTTGCTTGGGGAGAGAGTGGGTAATTATTTATGAAAACCAACCTCAATACATCTGATAGGTCATCAATCTTGCTATTGGTTTGCTGCGGCTATCCTGGGCCAGCTTTCCTGCGACAGCAATCTTGACACATATTTTGTACATCTTTGTGTATTCTTCCACCCACATAGTCTGCTATCTGATTCACGTAATTCAGTATTGAATTCAGTATTGAATTTCTGCCTTCCGTATCTCTAATTATAAAATTTTCGTCAAAGTATCATAATGCCCCACCATGATAATTATTCTTTGCTGTATACCTCTCCAAAATTTACTTTCTTTTTTTTATTTTATTAGCACTTCTGTATTTGATATCATCTCCATCTGTGATATTTTCAACATTAATCTTCTGTTTGTAATATATATTGCCAAAATATGGACCTTAGCTCAACATACCAACCCAACACTCTTAAAACAAACCACAAATCTTAAGTTTGTGTGTAATTTGGCCCACGGTAATAACATATATTTTTTAAAAAATAAGCCACTTTTTAATCGTTCCAATTTCTATACAGGCAGATCGAAAAGTAGGAGAAATACTATTATCTTCGTGCTTCCAAGAAATGACTACTTTACATAAAATAATATAATATGTGTGGCCACATTTATGGTATGAAATTATACCGTGGACAATACTGTTTGTTGTGTGAAATTATAGTGTTTTTGTTTAGTATCTTGATGGAGAGAAAGTAAAATACTTCTTTGAGCCAAGAAAAATAATTATTATTGGTTTTGTGACTCACCCAGACCAATTTACGTAGTCCATAAATGTTTGTTCAACTTAGATGTGAAGATTATTTTCTTGGCAGTGTTGCCTATTATTTATGTTTCAGGTATTTGATGTGTTGGATAATATTCTCCAATCAAGTACTTACTCATTTTGGTTCTGAAGAGCATATTTATATTTTAAGATCAACATAAACCATATTTGATATATTTTGCAATTCTGTGTTAAGTTAGTTGAAAGTTTTGGGGTGACATAAACTCTTGTATTTTAGAAATAGCATTCCTTAATATTCTAATAATATTATTTATGGTTATTATATATTTATAAAATATCAATTTCCCTTATTTTTGGATATTAAAACTTAGAGGGATTTTTTTTAAAGGATTATTAGCTAAACTGTAGGCAGCACATGGCCAAAAATCAAATGCATGAGCAAAGTAATCGTACTTAGATTGTGTTGTTAAATTTATGTACGTATATATATATATATATGTACAGCCTTTAATATTCTGTCAGTATGTATAGGGTCTAAGTTAACCTTCAAATATAATGTTGTGACAGCCTAAGCAAAGGTACGTCGATTTTGTATATGTGAAATGTTTGTATAACAATTTTGAACTACTAGTTTGATTAATTGTAATTTGCCTTACATTTTTTCATCCAAAGTATTTGTACTAAGTTTTACCAAAACATATCTTTGCTTATAATTTTTTTATACAATTTTTTATTTTATAATGTGATTTCTTTAGTAGAAGCGTGACCATTTTGAAATTATTAGCTCCTTCTAGAGTTATTTAAGATGCAGTTCCCAAAAGTATTGAAACATTATTTAGAATTTTATTCTTTGTATTATAGAACTCAGAAGCATACAAAAAAAAATATTTTAATGAAGCTACAGTTGTAAAACATATTTTTGGCTAATTATCTTTTAAATATCTTTAAAATGTTCCTTTTAAGCCAAATTTTTAATAACGATGCCAATGATGCTGAAATTTGCAATAAAACATTTAGTGACTTTCTGTCAAATTTATTTAATAAATATTGCACACCCCTAAAACTACGCTTCAGTGTATTTTAACGGGAGTGGGCTTTAATTTTATCAAGTCCACTGTCGACAATGGGCGTCAATAAATTAGTTCAACTGCGAATATTAAGTGTATAAACCGAACGGGTATTAAGGCAAGCTGCTGAATAAAACTGCGAGTTGGTTTTTTGAACCTCATATTAAGGTCAAAAAACGTAAGAGATTTTTGACCTTTTCAATTGGTTAATTGTTTGTACGGCCCATGTCTGATGCATTTATGAAGCACTCGATAGGTCGCAGTTGCATTTTATTCGTCTATCATTATAATATAAGCCAATTTAAATAATTAATCCCAATTGGAAAATCAAAGTTGGCTTTTTATTTGAAAATGTAGTTATAGGAAAAAAAAGCTTGCTCACTGTCTTCCTAAAGCGATCCACCTATAATTTTCTCAGGTTATATAACTTACGTCTCTAACAGCCCACACAAGCCTTGAAACGTACCAATTTAATAATTAAATATTAACAATAATGATAATTATAGTAATAAAGTATTCCACATATATACTAAGTTGATGGTTAAGAGTAGTTAAAATCACATAAAATAAAGCCCACTTTTTCATCATTATCACATATTTTAACTCTTTTGTTTCAGTTGTTTCTTGTTTTATTTTCTACATAAAGAGTGTTACTATCTTGGTGTGCGCCACGTGACTACATGTCTCGTTCACTTTCTCACGATTGTCAATTGTTTGCTAGACAGCTGGTCCTTGTTTGCGACGGTCATTGATCCTCTTTTGTTTTTTATGTCTTTCACATACATAAACACACATACGTATACATATAATACCTCTGGAGGAGAGTTTAGGTATTCTTTAAAAGATAAAAGGTGTTAGAAGAAAACCAACACCATCTTTTATTTATCACAAGGACAAGAAACAGATCAACCCATCTTGTTGTCTTTCCTTCGTTTTTGTTAAATAGATGTGCACATAAAATATTCTGACTTCCGATCATTTAAGGCCATCATTCCTTGTTTTATTATGTTTTACCATTATGTTATGTTCCTTACGTTATGGAGTTTTACCGTTATGTTATGTTTCTTATGTTATGATGTTATAGTTTATATTGGTGTAGCATAAGACCAGGTTTTTCAATCAAAATATTACAAGATTCTTTTTTTTTCTTAGCACCATGACTTACGAACTGCTTAGGTTAAACACATATGCACTATTGAGTTAGGGAAGAGGAAGGTTGAATTGAGATGAAGTGTAACTGCATTTGCGTGGAGAGGTAACGTGAAAAACCCTCTCAGGACACCCAACAGGGTTTATAACCTCGATTTTACTGTCATTGGCATTCTAGTCCAACTCGAGAGTGACGCCTTTGACTGTGTGGCCATCAAAGCATGTAATTTTCTTCTTCTTTAAATATTAATATTTATAAGCTGTATAAATAATGTTATCTTTATCCTTTTAACTAACTACTAAATGAATTATTTCCCTAAACAACAAAGAGGTGAAATATCAATAATTATACTGATACATTTTGTGAAAGAAATGCTTTAAATTTTTTAATTTTGTGTTTATTCAGATATGGTATTTTAACTATGTTTTTAAACTACATATTTTCTTAAGGAAACATGCTACATATCTTGACTAAACACTAAAAGTGTTACAAACTTTCTTGATTTATTTTAGTAAGCTTACAATAAATCAACTTATGTATATACTAAAAAATATGTTTTAACCTTGATTAAGGATGAGTAAAGTTTGGTCTCGAAAAAAAGTTGTAACTTACGAAGTACGTACTGAATATTCAACTGTGGGGAAAGAGCAATATTGTAGTTCTATTAGAGGACACTCAGCCCTAGTACGAGGTCTAGCAAGAAAATACTTTTTAAACATTAAGATGCACTACAGACTTAAAGACACCCCATATTATTTAATAAGTGGTACGGAACTCCATATGGACTTTCTCACGCTATTGTTTAAAATTGAAGATATTTAATCAAAACTCGTAATACACGTGAAAAGAAATAATATACACTAGCAAACCAGAGAAAAAATTGCGTTATACTTACGTAAAACATTATTTGACTCCTGGTTTTAAATTTTATAATTTTATTTTTAAAGAATTTAAGTCCTCGTTTGTATATTTGGACCAAATCAAAATATCAATATTGGGTCCACAAGGATCAACTCTTCGTATTAAAATTTCGACTTCAANACTTCAATAAAAAAAAAATTGACATTTTATTAGATGTTGCACATCTTATGGTTAGAGCATTGTTATTAAACTCCTCATTTATAAATATAGAATCCGCCTCGGTGGCGTAGTTGGCTAACGTGCTAGTCGTGTTGAGCTCGACCGCCAAGGACGGGGAGATCGAGGTTCGAATCTCGGTCGGGTGAACTGGATGTGTTTTTTCCTAAATGGTTTTCCACTCTCCCTCCACGCAAATACGGGTTCACTTCCTCTAAATTCAACCCTCCCAATTCCTAACCCATTAGAGTAATTAGTACTTAAGCGTTTAACCCGAACGGGTAGTAAGACACAGTGCCAAATATTATTATTATTATAAATTTAGCCCAATAAAAAAAGGTAAATATTGCCTATTGAATATAAAATTATAGAGATAGATCATTGGTGTACAAACATTTCTCCTAAGAGATTAAAGGAAAAAGAACATCAACATTTGAAATACTTGTTTACGTCTTACTCAATGGCATTAGATAATTGTTACGTTAAGACTTAAGTAATATATCTGTGCAACTAAATCTCACACAGTTTGATTAATATATTTGCCAATATCTCAGAAACTATTGGTTTTATAAAGATATATCTCAAATTCAAAGTTTTATTATTTTAAATAGTACTACAATTTGGCAATGATAAGTTATTTACTATCTCAAATGTTTGTGGGGATACGGATTTCTGTTTCTGTAAAGTACCCTAAAGGTAATTTTAATGGGAAAATGAAAGTAGCCATTTTATTTAAAAACTTAATCAACGCCTAGATACGAATTTTAATCAAAATCGTTTGAGCCGATTTTGAAAAAATATATTTTTTTCTCTTTCGCTTTTTATTAAACTACTCTTAATTTTAGGGTTAAACAGACGCATAGACGGACAGCATTGTAAATATAATTTTTTAGGGTTTGGGGGTTCATGAAACGTTGAAATTCATCAACGTCTAAGGCTAGTTTTTTTTACGGTCGCAATAATTTAGCTTTAGTTTTCGAAAAATTAAAAAATATATATATTTACGTATACCGGTAGTTTGAAAATTATTGGTTTTGAAAAAACATATTTCAAAAAAAAAAATGTTTTACTAAAATAAGTCTTACATATTTGCAAGATAAGTAATTTCATATCACAAAGAGTTACAGAGATATAATACAAAATTAATTTTACGCTTCAGACCGGAACCCTTAATGTCATTTTGACGAAAAATTTAAAGTGACCATTTTATTTATGATATTTATCAATGCTTATAAATGAAATTTAATCATAATCTTTAGAATCGATTTGATAAAAAAAATTATTTTCTTTTTTCCCTTAAGGAAACTACCCTTAATTTTAGGGTTGGATATCCAATTTCCAAAAACCCCTCCGACAACCCTATGAAAACTCTATATTCAGAGTTTCAGCCCGATCGGTAAAATAGTTTAGGCTATATTCCAAGGTACAAACAAACGGACATACGGCAATCCAAAAACCAATTTTCGGATTCTGGGGTTCATGAAATGTCGACATTCATCAAAATTTCGAGGTCAAGTTTTTTGAACGATCTGTAAGGTAGCAAGAAAGTAAAAGGAGTTAATTATCTTAAAATATTACTCAAAACGGAGAGAAATGGTAGCAAAGCTACCTTGTAGGATTATAAACCTAAAGCTTTAAGCTTTTTAATTAAAAAAAAAATCTTGAGTTCATCTTCAATAACGTCTTACGCACATTGTTATTGTAGCTTTGAGATGATTTATTTTAAAATATTATTCAGGCCTACGACACAATGGAGAAGAATTTTATCTATGTGTTCCACTAGCATTAAAACCGTTTAATAGACGTTCTACGAGAGATAATATTGCAGTCCTGAGAGTAAATTACATGGAGAAGAATGTTGTCAAAGTGTTCTTCTAACATTAAAAACGTTTAAACGACGTTCTATATGAAATATTGCAGTTCTGAGCTTAATGTAGACAAGAATGAGCCTAGTTATAGCGCATATCTCGAATCGGTAGTAAGACGTGGTGTTAAAAATAGCATAATTTAATTTTTAATAAGACTGAAACAGACACTATTAAATTAATTGAGGATGGTATTATTGGATATAGAGCTGCAAAGCTGCTTTACTCATAAACATATAGTTTATTCAGGATAAATCTCTTTAAGTATACAGCGCCCTCATAGCCGAGTCACACGAGGAAACTATCGCCCGGCAACTATCGTTGGCCAACTATCACTAGTTCCAATTAGTAATCGGCAACTTGTAGGCAATTTCAATCCCCTGGAAAATTCAGCACCAACCTAACCAGAGTACATGGAGAAATTTGTCATTTGTCATTATGGATTCGGAGGATGGGGTTCTTTTTCTGTGGCTCTTCATAAGAAGGAGGTGGCAAAGGAACATCACAAGACATATGTGGATATTTTAGGGAGCGATTGGAAAAGGGTTTCTGTTTTAATAGTTATGAAGACCTCCAATTAAATTAAGATACATTTTAATGTATTTTCAGATGTCATTGACATATTTTAGTGAAATTCTCGGAAATGTGAAAGAAGAAATTCTGAAGGAATTCACTGAAATCCGAATGCCAATAGCACCAACTTATGATGAATTCCATATTGCTGGTTTGTGTTCCACCTCAGATATAAAATCATCGATGTTTAATTCAGGTATACACAACTCGAAACAACTGCACACGATTTGACAGTATTGAAGAAAACCAACACTCAAAATAATTATATTAAAATAACCAATTAGAAAAAGATAGCCACCGTATCACAAACTAAATTTAAGAGGTGGCTTGTGAGTTGATACCACTTGGAGGACTGCCCAGTGATTGTGTTCCCTCGTGTGAACGAAACAATATCAACACAAGCAGTCGCAGGGTGGTGCGACAATCGTCCTGATGGACAACGACGCCACAAATCGCCAATACCGGGTCACTTCTGATACACTCTTGTCGGTCCGGGTAACTCAGTTGCTTCATGTAAAACCCCCAATTTACCTCCGTGCCAATCAACAGAACGATAGTTGCTGGACGATAGTTGCTTCATGTAAAACCCCCAATTTACCTCCGTGCCAATCAACAGAACGATAGTTGCTGGACGATAGTTGCTTCATCTGAAACTCCCAACCTACCTCCGTGCCAATCAACAGAACGATAGTTGCTGGACGATAGTTGCTGGACGATAGTTGCTGGACGATAGTTGCTTCATCTGAAACCTCCAACCTACCTCCGTGTCAGTCAACAGGACGATAGTTGCCAATCAATAGTTGCTGGACGATAGTTGCTTCATGTAAAACCCCCAATTTACCTCCGTGCCAATCAACAGAACGATAGTTGCTGGACGATAAGTGCTTCATCTGAAACTCCCAACCTACCTCCGTGTCAGTCAACAGGACGATAGTTGCCAATCAATAGTTGCTGGACGATAGTTGCTTCATGTAAAACCCCCAATTTACCTCCGTGCCAATCAACAGAACGATAGTTGCCAATCAATAGTTGCTGGACGATAAGTGCTTCATCTGAAACAGCTCTCAAGGATATCATATAAGTGTAAATGCTGTAATGATTGTAAACACTTTAAAGTTAGAACTCTGCTTAGTGGTAACATCCACTTGTTGGGCCCAGAGTGGAGGTGCTCTTTGTGCTACATCTCGTTACACGCTCTTGAAATTCTACCTCTCCCAACTATTGATATCTGAGCGCTCAGTTCTCCCTCACTAAAGCTTCTTACTACCCGTTTGGGCTATACGCTTATATATTAATTATACTAGGGATTCAGAAGGCTAAATTTAGAGGAGTGTATCTGCATTTACGTATAGGGAGAGTAGAAAACAATTGTAGAAAAACCACCCTCAGTACACCCAACCGAGACTCGAACTTTGATCTGCCCATCATCGGTAGTTTAATCCAATGCGAGTGGAGCACCTTAGACCATATGACCACCGAAGAAGTTAAAGTTCTATTTTAATATAGGGTAATGTGTGTCATAATAATTAAATAAAAATAAAAATCCATTACCATCTGGGATTTTGTGCCAGAAGTGATTGTTTCCCTTTTCAGTAAATAAGGTTTACGTTCAAGGGGAGCTTTAATATTCCCAGATTATTTTATTTTATGATGCATACATTTTTTAATTTAAAATTAAAAATATAATAAATCTAACTTTTAAATTTTGACTATGTTGATACAATAATCCATAGGTCCATAATAACATCCTAAACTTTCGTCCAATAGCATCGCTTAAAGTGGGATTGTGGGAGACTTGAGGAAAGGACATTGTTTATGCAGTTTTCATGGCAAAACCCTTTTTCGGCCCATACATATCAAATATGTTTAAAAAAAAAGTAGAGTTTAATTTTCTTCACATGGTGATAACCATATTTTTAATATCTGTCATTACCATATTAGAATTTGATGATAAACTTTTTAAATGAAGAGAAAAAGTTGTCATTAAATTCCAGGACACCATTGACAGAAATTCAACAATTGTTGATATCACCATATGAAGAAAATTAAACAATATATTTCTACTATAGCAATAATATATTAATTTTGGCCAAAAAATATTTTGCTATAAAAATGGCAAAAAACACACTTGCTCGAGTTCCCTAGACTTCCAATATAACATTATCTCAGACGAATTCTGGTGGATTCTACACATTTATTCTCTTGTAATTTTTATTTAGATATGTTAGGTCATTAATACTCCACACATAGGTAATCTTTTGTTTTTTCATACAGTAGCTATTTAGAAATAAATGATCCTTTGATTAGAAGACACATTATTAGATCAGCCACCATCTTATTTAATCATATTTATTTTTAATCTACGTTTAAATATAACAGTCTATAATGTGAGATTTTGAAATATGTATTAGAATAGTAAAGCCTAATTTTTAATTTAAAATGTTAAAAATAAAGAGAACTCGTGATATAATTGGCAAATACATTTAACATGCTATCTAATACGTTTGTTTTAAACTTCAATTCGAGAGAACCTCTTTTCTTATATTTAAAATTTCCTCCTGTAAGAATTCACGACCCATTTTCTCTTTTAATAGCTACATATCCGAGTAAAATCTTGACTTTCAAGTCTTAAGAGAAGATTTATTTACAAGCACTGCACACTCCTGTACAGAGATAAAACTGTCTGCATTAAAGTTGGATTTTACAAATTACTTCAGTTTCTAAAAACCACTAAGTGATGTTCTTGTCATTCAATCAATCTGATCAAGTCCAAGAAATTTTATTTCAATGGACTTTCCAATATTTTAAATGATTCCTTCAAAAGATAAAAACAGTTTTAAAGCGATTATATTATTTTATTTAAATTATTATTTTTGTAAACCACATATTTATAAAAAATAATGTTTAGGAACAAGCTATGTGATTAAAGTATCATCATTTTTATACAATTATTTAGACCCAAGACACATACAAGTGGTCTCTTGAGCAAAGGTTTCAGTCAGATATGATTTGGTTCTCCAGCTATGAGGGTTTTGAGGCTAGAATCCCAGTCGATGGTATTGAGGGTTAATTTTCCTAAATGATGTCCAACTTTCTAAGAAAAAGCGGGTGCAGTTCTTCTTATTTCCACCTTGCTTTTCCTCTCTTTACGATTGTAAATATGAGGATATCCCTTAAGGATAGTAAGATACGGAACACCAAAATACATATTCTGAATAACATAATACAATGGCAACACTATATAATGGCTGAAGTGAAATGAAGTTTATACCAATAAAATTGACAAATTAATAAAATATAAATATATATATATAATTATATAATATTATTTGTTCAGTTTAACTCTGGGAGTTAGTCTGATATTTTTTTCAAATGATAGTGTTACGTGTGGTTCGTCGAAAATGTTATTTTCAATTTATTTTAGTATCATAGATGATTAAATTATTTTCCATTAATCCTGCTCATACATCAATTCAGCCCCATCACATTCTACAAATAAGTTTAAACTTATATAATAGTCGATTTTCTCTGTTCATATATATCCAAATGTCAGCTTTTTTTCTCTACAATAATTACCAGAATTATTACGAGATTACACGGTGGGAAACTTTATTTAAAGATGACCTACGACATTTATCATTTAATTATCATATGCTTGATTAGGCTTTCGATTTTTCCCATATATAACTAAAGAATCTAAAATATTTCCATTTTTAAATTCTTATTAAATTCTTCAAAAGAGCCATTTGTCCTCTTGGGGATTTGTGTATACAACGAGGCAGGGGAAAATTCTTATATGTGGCCTTGTGGCCTACTTAGAGTTCACTTTTCTTAAGAAACTCATCTGACGGCTATAATACCTACTAGGTCTATTTTACGTACCCACGCGTCAAGTTATGTGATCTGCAGCTATCACTTTCGATATATATCATCAATAGCTAATAAATAATACTGCCAATAAGGTAAATGTTTATCAATGTTGACCGAAAAAATTATGTTTCTATTTTCTATAAGAACATTCCTATGAAAATTGAACTATACCTGTTTTACTTGTCTGATCCCCAAGCTAACAATTCGTCAATGTAAATGAGGAGATGCTCATTTCAGAACTGATGAACTTTGAGTTGGGCGATTTTTCTGTGATTGCTTCCTCAATACACTATATTTTTCACCAACTGCGTAGAAAAAATCTCGATGGATTGTTTTTCATGGTAATTATTACCCTCTATACATCCTCCCTACCTTGAACCAAATATTATATTTATAAGTGTCTGGAAATGTGTCACTCTGGATATCATTTCCCTCGAATGGTAAAACAAAGAACAATATTAAAAATGTTGCCAACCTAATACAGAATAACTCTGCAGTCTGGGAATTTTAAACCAGTAATTTTAATGCAATGAACTTACACAACACAAAATAGTTAATTCTGTCTAAATAAATACTCTTTAGACCCTCGGGTTTCTCATTACATGTAAATAAGACATCACCGCGGCAAAACATCAAACGAGAGAAGATATAAGACATTTAGCTAATACCATTCACGTTGGGTTTTTTCATGTACAGTACATTAAAATTAAAGTAAAGTCTTTTACGACTAGTCTTTGGGGGGGGAGGCAGGTGGAGGGAGGGGTGTGTATGAAGAACTCCGAGGGAGGAGATTTGAAACGGGGAGACAAGAGAATCTCCGCCTGTGACGTCATTGTCTTTGTCATTGTTAACACAATCATGAGCATAGATATAACTTTAAGAGGACTGTGTAGTACAGCACTAACATGAGTTAGATGCTTTGTAGACGTTTGAAAATCCTGCATTATGTAAGAAGTGGTTTGATATTTTATAATATGGTTAACAGCAAAATACAGGTGAAAGCTTTTAATAAGTTTATGACAAGCTTAAAAGTTTAAATTTTAAGTTTAGGGTTAAAAAACTCAACGATGCTTTACCAAAAATGTGCACTTTTGATATTAAAGTAAAATGTTAGAAACCTAGATATGGATCTATCACACAAAATCATGTTTTGATGGGGCGACAACACTACCGGCTTTCTAGGCCTGTCGTAGCTTCATATGCCTTATCATCTAACTTAAGACTAGTACAGGCACAACATCCAGTCCTCAACTGTTAATTTATCACTGTGAAAGGGTGGACCCATATTTTCAAAATGATATATTTTTCGGCCATGCCAGGAATTGAGTCCAGGAACCTTAGCTCATTAGACGGACACGCTACCAATTGAGCTGAGATGTCGGTTTAAATAACACCAATGGTAAAGTAATTGTCCTTTAAATTAACTTCTTATAGGCACAGTAGGTCTACATAAAATGTTACCATCATTTATAATCATGCATTTAAAAAAAAAGATATTTCAATTTGACTAAAAGCTGTAGCACAAACTATTAAAATTGTTAAAGAAAAAGAAATTTTTAGGGTGTAAGATTAAACAATAATATCCTTTTCTTTATGCCCCACGACCTGTTTGGGTTATCAAATATTGACACTTAAGACTATTTGTGGTACGAGTGATTAAGATAAGTGAAAATATATCCGCAATTTCGTTGGAATAGAGTGGAAAACAGTTGAAGAAAAACAGTCTCACTCTATCCGGCTGGTATTCTAGCCCAAACCTCTCGGTCTACTGTAATTCAGATCATATAGGAACTACGTCTCAGTCCATGTGACCAACGATGCGATTCCTTAACACTAATAGTCACATTTTCTTTTGTTAAATGTTTTAGTTATCGTAGATGTTGAACGCTTGAGGTAGCACAGTCTAAATTATTGTAAGGCAACAATTTAATTGTCTATAATTTCTTTTCTGCCTTGGTGGCCGCATGATATAAGGCGTACCTCTTTCAGTAAATTGGACTGCAAAGGACAGGTATTCGAGGTTCGAATCTTAGTCGGGAGTATTGAGGGTGGTTTTCCCTAAAAGGTTTTCCACTTTTCCTCCACGAAAATGCGGGTACACTTCCTATAAATATAACCCTCCTCATCCCTAAAACCATTAGAATAGTTGGTAACTATGCGTGTAGCCCGAATGGACAGTAAGACCCGGTGCTAAAAATAAAAAATAAAACAAATCCTTATTTAAATTATCAGTTATAATCAAGGGGTTAAAAGAAGAAAGCTGGGGGAAAGGGGCTACACAATAATACTTTTACTGACTAAGAATATAGTAATTTGTTTACTGGAGCCCCTCCCCCCCAGTAAGATTAGCTTTATACCCCCTTGGTTATATTGTTACTAATCATTAGTTATTGACATATACCTCTTTTCTCATAGAACAAACAAAAGAGACAGTTACTCATACTTATATTTAGTATCTATTTTGAAGTTAAAAGGTTATTGTTTTGACTCGAAATAAAAACTATCCTCATGTTTTAGGTTAAGTCACTTGAGTTTTTGAGACACCCATTTAGAATTATTCACATCCCCCTCTTTGAACATTGGTACTGTTTCTTTGGTCATTTACAATTCATTTGTTTACAAATCTTAAATTAATATATTTCTCTGTAAATTATATTCTAGTGAAGCGTAAATAGATCATTCTTTGACTTTCATTATTTTATCTTTGATAAATTTCATTTTATTGAAATAAATTAAATAGCCACTAAAGGAGTTAAAAAAATAACCCTACACTGCAGTAATATATACTTCCTCACAATAGTATAGAGTCTCTGCAACAACAAATTTTAGATTCTGTGATCAGTAGACTATAATTAAATAGAGATTTCCTCTGGAAGCCATATTTAAATTGCTGGTTATCACTTATCATATATCACTTTCTCCAAATACCTATTGTAAATCATTCACTAGAGCTATTTAAAAAAAAATTTTGGATTGTACGAATATGTACTAATTACAGTAATGTTTATAGGGATTAGGAAAGTTGTATTTAAAGTAAGCCTAGTCTACTGCGAGAGTAAAGTGTTAGCCCATACGGCAACCGAAGTGAATGAACAATTTTATATTTAAGAAATAAGTCACCATAACACTACTCTAATATTATTTTTCTCCAAAAAAAAACTATAGCATTATTTTTTAATACAAAACACTCCTCAGATATAAATTTTAAACAAAATCTTTAAAGCTATTATCAAAAAATTGAGTTTTCTAAAATCAGTTTTCAGTAAAACCACATTTTGTTTTAGTTTAGACCTAGAGTAAAAATCTCGATTTCACTTCAAGGTACGGCCATAAAACACCTAAATATCAAGTGCGAAGAAAATCCACCAAACATATCGGATATAGCCACAGACACAGAAGCCGGCCCTACACGTACAGGCTCAACGTACGGTGACGCCTGTCCAGTCTGATCTGTCCGGTCTTACCTGACAGGTATTCTGCCCAATCACTATTCAGGTCTACCTCTCACAGTTCTACTCTGATATTGTTGCCGGAACTTTCTTTAATTCTTTCCTAAAATTGCTACGCCAATTGTTTATTTTCTTTTTCCCTGTCTCGCAATTCACCCCCGGATCTACATTATTAAGCAATTGTGCTAATCTGTCGTACGCTGCCACTTGTCTGAATATTCTTTGCTTTTAACCTTCCAAAGACAGGTTTAATTTTTATACACCTCCAAAAATTGCAATTGTTAATTTATTACTGTACTCTTTTGGAGCTGCCATTTCCGTAGTAAACACTTTATTTAAATAAAACTAATTTAAATTATATTAAAATAAATGGTACGGCGCACCGCACAGACTTTCTCTCTCTTTCTATAAACTCGTAAGATTTCTGAACGGAATAATGTACA